>OMKZ01031662.1:26645-60673 GCA_900302535.1 Neoniphon sammara
TAATCCTCTGCTTGATCATGATGGTTCATGTCAACGGTGTGAGTGGGTTTAGGGAAACATTTGGTTTTAAGTCCACCAAGTCATGATGGGAATACTCCCCCATGCCCATTCCACAGACTGCGTGTCAGTAAGATTGGGAGAAAACCTTAGTCAGAAAGCGGTGAGTAAGCCTAGCAACAAGCCTCGCCACGTACAGCCCCCCACATACACACACTCACACACCTCCCCCGTGTTCTGAGCCTCCTGGTTCCTGACTGAAGCGCTTTGGCTTCCTCCTCTGGTGCTCCACTTCCTCCCCAGATGGCTCCACTTTCTGGAAGCTTACTCATCTCAGCCAGGCCCAGGTCTTTAAGGCTTTTCATGGGAACGCGTGACATCACCACTTCAAAGCGCGTCTGGTTGCAGTGACGTACAGTATACCGACGTGTGAGGACGAGTACGAGATCATGCTATAGAACTCATCGACACCTTTACATACCCTTTTCTTCTAAAACACATCCTGTCCTCGACATAACAGAAAGTACTCTGTCAGAACTTTGGGTCTATAAAGCACTGAAAAAATGTATTTCCACTAGAATCAAATCCATTTAACGAAGCTAGAATTTGATGACAGTTGTGCTCTTTCAGAATTATAGCCAAAAGATAATGAGCATAATGTATTACAGAAGAGCAGCAAACACTACCAAAGATATCGCAAAGTTATCCCGGTTCATGATATTGAGCAATACTGGCACAACGTCAAAACACCTCTCCAAAACTGTCATGTTGCCTCAACTATCCTCAGTCATTTCAACCAGATCATTTCCAAATTCATCCGCCTACAGTCTGCGATGGTAACTGGAATCGGGCCATCAAAAAAAAACAAACATCTATCAGGAAGACAGTGGTTTCATTAACACTAGAAATGCTGGTGGATTTGGGAGGCTAAGAGAACGTCAACAAGTTGTTAACTGAAGGGGGTAAATATAATTATGACTACTTTTTCTAACACTTTTTGTTATAGAAAGTGTAGGGGCAAAATTGCTGCCAATAAATGCTGCTTGACTCGTGGTAGCTGGTGTGTCTGTGGCTGAATATAAATCTATGCAAGAGCCGACTGAGTGGGATAAAATTCACAAATGTCCAAGTTCAAGGAGCTCTTCCTTTTGTTGATACCAAGACTCAGTGCAAATAAGAAACAACATAATTTTCCGCTATATGCAGTCTCTAAAACCATAAAATACTGCAGAGTCTGGCACTTCCATCACAAAAAATGGCAAAGCAAAAGCATTTTTATCCATTTGAAAATGAAGTTGTTTAGTTTAAACCCCGAGCAGAAGAAGCCTGTGATACAGCAAATATACAGCTGACTGCAGGCTACATAGATTATACTGTGGCTACGTGAATTAATTGCCTGGTGGGTCTGCCTGCATATGCTGCACCCCCCTGCAGCTGACATGTCGTCTGTCATGCAATGAGACCTCAATCAAACCCGAACTCCTTAAAAAATTCATCATCATTTATCAGCAGGAAGTAAATTAATTGAATGCCACCATGGTTACAGGGGTGCGACTGGTTTTCCCATGCGATGACACGCCACCTGAAAAATGAAACTGAGCAAAACGTTTTTCTGTATAAACTTTGGTCACCTCTTCCTGCCAACATTAAACGCAACACGTCTGACTTCACAGGGTGGCTTCAGCAGAGCGTACCCAGACAGATAGGAAACCAACCTTGAAATAGAGAATTACGGTAAGCATTACTAACCGAAGACCACAACAGAGCAAAACCAACATCCATGACCGAGTAGGCAGTGACTTTTTTTTGCAGTTTTTACAGGACATTTCTTCATTTCTGGAATGCTTCATGTAAGGTGCTAAGTCTGCTGCACAAGTATCTCAGCCTCTAGCAGATAGAGTCCAAGCAATGAACAGCAATCTTCCTTCACAGCCAAAGGGTAAACTCAGCCATATGTTTGGGTAGCTTAGGGCCTATTTGAACTGTAAAGGCAAGCAAACTTTCTAGACTTCCATTTAGATCAATGTCTGGCTACTTATTTCTAGTAACTCTAAATGCTTCTGTTGACGTATACAGTAAAAAAAAAACAACTTATCAAGCCAGCAGTAGTTCTGAAGATTTAATAGAAAGCCTCAATTTGAAAATAATTTGCCTTTGAATTAGAAGAATATAAAAATTTGCAATTAGATTTAGTACTGGATTGAATCCTACTTCAGCCGTCCCAGAGTCATCATATCACAACTAACATATTTGCAAGAAAAAAGACAATATTCACTCTACTCCCATTTTGTACCCAGTTAATTTTCCTATACAACATAATGTCTTTGGGAATAGAACAATAGCCCGGTCATTTAGCAAGCCTGCAGTACAAAGGTGCTACATTAAAGTGAAGTGACTCCACTGTAGGGAAGCTAATAATGGGCTCATTTGTTAACAGACAAAAGAGATCCACAAGACTTAATTTATGCATGAATTCTTTTCCCCTTAAAAGCAAATTACTGACGCCGAGGTTCACTATCAGAACTTTTGGCAACACAACGGTCAGTTAGAAAAGTGGGTTCCATGTGCCATGACTGAGGGGTAATTCACAACACACCAGGCGAGTTGATAGATTCGGGGGGTGGGAGTGGTGTCAGACTGTCTTTTATCCGCAACACTCGGCTTCCTGGCAAAAGCAGTGCACTTTTAATCCAGCTGATTTAGAGACAATCACTTTAGGAAGCTGCTAAAGCTGTGCTTGTCAGGCTGGCGATAAAACGCTCTGCTGTGCAAATCACTTCAGATGTGCTCTGTGGCTACATCTTGGAAGGGCATGAGACAGTTTGCATTGGGGCCACACATGCTAAAAATGCATACACTCATGATTGTGCAATGTGCTTTGGATAAAGGATTTGGGACATGTTACATACACGACACGATTCTTAATCATCTTCACAGCCAGTAACAAACATGAGACAAAATATCCAGCTACAAAAATATAACATGAAAAAAAAAGTCAAAATAAGTCTGGATCTACACTAAAGATACACTTTGTGAAATTCCATTATTAAATCCATATCAATCACACAAGAAGTAATGTAGATTTAGAGAAGCTTATAAGTGAGAAAATGAGTTTTAAACTGACACAACTGAGACGTGGATTGCATTAAAGGGACTGCAGCTCTATGTCAGGAAGATGTCCCTAATATTTTGCACACTCAGTGTACTTGACGCTATGATTCATTTTAACAGTGCCTCTCTTCATGAAGCCACTCTGGAAAAGACATGCTAATCCAGCCTTCAGTGGAATCGTGGAGAATTCTGGTGCTGAGGTATTCAGCAGAACTCATTTACAGAGCGGCTCTGTATGTTTTACAGCTCGGCCTAAGCAAATGACATCTCATGCAGTGAATTGATTCCTTGCAGCTCAGTGAGTTATGAAAGCCACGGCTCTCGTGTTTGTCAATGTCATTTTATGCTGTGGCTGCAGGTCTCTCTTGGAAGAAGAGCTTTCATCTCACAAAGACAAACCTGGCTACATAAAAAAATTATATGGGCCGTTTCTGACCCTTTACTAGCATGTATGACAGATTGAACAGACTGCATTGATTCCAAGTAAGGAGGTGAAAACATTTTTCCACGCTCAGCAAAAAGCTCTTCTTTGAGTGAGTGACGGGCCTTGTACTGATCCTTTTTTTGCTAGTGAGGGTTCAGTCTTTGCCAAGGTGCTCTGGTGCCAAAGGTTTGCTCTAGAAAATAAAGGCTCTTAATTAAAAAGGCTCTTGAAAAAAAATGTCAAGGAAACTAATTTGCCTAATTAAATAAAACCTCCTGAAGACATCACGAGGGAATCTCGGGCATTCTCATTCAGAGCTACAAAGGCAAATTGTTCTTCAGTCTTAAGTGGCAAATATAACCCTAAGGTCAGAGATAATTAACTCAAAGCCAGACTTGGGGAAGGAGCAGAAAGTTCCTGTCCAATCTTAAACTATTTTACAGGCACATCTGCTTCCTATTTTCTCCCATCCTTTAATTTCCTCATTAATATTCCCATCACATCAATCTCTTGCCCAGCGTGTGGACAAGAAAGATGCAGTGGGAGGGGGGAATCAGGTGGTCAGACGCAGGGGCCGGGACAATGAAGGTAGGGTAAGGGGTGGGGGATGGGATGCGTTGACATCAGATGGCTTGATACGGGGTGCAGCCCTCGGGTAGGGTTTTGGGGCGGGTGACCACACAGCAGTTAATCAAGCGTACGACACAGACTTGTGCTAGACAGGCTGCCACAAAGACACAGCAGGCCGCATATGGGTAATCGTGTCCCTAGAGGCAGACATGATACCAGATGTGAGATCACTCAGCTGGCTCTTCAAAGAGAGAATTTGTTCCTTTTGCTACATCTTTGTCAAAGGATATTGTGCACTGTGTATTACATTATTACTACATTGACAGAATCCCCAATGAAAAGCACTGAGCTAATGGGAGCATGGGAGAGATTTGCTACATTTTCTCCCATTTCCTTTAGAATAAGACTTCCTTGGAACAGGCATTGATGGGCACTGGTGTTGATTTTGACACAAGGCCTGATTATGAAAGCACCCCGTTTCAAAAGAGGCGACAGAAACCCTGCTAAATCCAGTGCCTTGCAACTCAGGCACTCCTGTGTCTGCCATGATGTTCTGCGTTGGTGTCCCAGTGCGTTTGACACTCAGATATTCCTGCGCGTTTGCACAGAGTGTGAAAAGGTCGACTTACTTACACACCCAAGTTTCCTTTAATAATTAAGCGAGGGCCTGTGTGATTAGACATTAACGAGGATTAAAACACAAGTAAAATATTCAGTATTTGAGTAAATTACAGGACAAAAAAATAAACAAACAGATTTAAGCAGCAACGTGACACGTCTGGGGAGCGGGAGTGTGTGGGGAGTAGCTGTCTTTAACGGGAAATTGTATGTGGGCCAAGTGCATGCCTGGGCCTGTTCATTTGACACTTCCCTTTAAGGTGAATGTTCCTTCTGATGTCTGAAATGTTTTGGCCAAGGTCTACCATAAAAAGGCAAAATTTAAGCTTTCTAAATACTTACTTCACGCGTGTTTTTTTTTAGCCTGCCCTTATTTACTTTTATTTGGGCTGTTTAGATGCGCAGTGTGTTTAATGTGGCCTTCACTTGCCTAGCAAGTCAGATTAAGGGACTAATTTAAGCATTGGGGAGAGACACAGCATTGGTTGTGATTACTGTATCATTAGTTGACATGTCACTAGGTTGAGTGACTGTACAAAGGGAGGAGGAATACAGCATTTTATTGCATGACTTTTAGCGTAGTGTTTTTTTGTGTCATTTATTGTATGCCAAATTCGTTGCAGCTATGACCTGAATTAACCGCTGGGATAAATGGCATACCTCTCTAAAGAGCAAATTCCCTGGGATCACTGCTAATAGTACTCAATAAGTACAACACAAATGGGTGTGCCTTTTCAGTATAAACATGCTGAAAGCGTACTGCAGTGCAACAAATTGTGATAAGACGTTTTTCAGTAAACAGTTGAAAAAATGGAAGTTATTAATTCAGAAGTGAAAAAAGAGCTGATGCTGAAGAGAACTGTGAAAATATGCCACATGCCACATGTCAGTGTCTTGCGCAAGGACACTGCAGCAGGGTGGATACTTGCTGACAGATGGGCTTGAACCCAGGACTTCTGATTGGTCTTTTTATCCATGAGGCCACCCTGCTGCTTCCATCATCAGCCACACCAGGCTTGGATAAGAAAGGCAACAATGTCTGTGACTGCGAAGCCTGCTGTTAAAGTAGTGGAGGAGCTGAGTGATGCTACAAAAAAAAAAAAAAAAAAAAAACACTTTTCAGTCTCCTTTAGCTGGGGACGCTTGTAGCATCCAATAACACCTGCCTGTAATGTAATAACTCAGACTAATCTAATGAAATTAAGGTAATAAAGTCAATAACTTAAGTCAATAATGACAATAAAGTCTTGTAATAGCAATGCAATATAATTTCTGTCAATGATGTGTTAATGTCAGGCAACATTCACTGGTTTTGTAACATTTTTTGTCTGAATAATGAAAATGAAGTGCAATATAGAAAGAGTGACACTAAAACCTGTATTTTATTGTAGTGTGCTTTTTAGTCTTAAGTTCAGTATTTTTGCGGAGCCATGGAAACGTAGTTACCATGGTTCCACTTTGTTACCACTCTGTTATCCTGTGAGTTGCGAAAATCTGTAAGAGTGGGGGCCAGAGGCATTAGGGATCTTGTTTTACATTTAATTTTAAGATTGTGGCATGACATGGATATACCTTATGCCCCTTTTTCTTCCAAGTGTTTTTCTCTCTGCTCATCAAACAACATCAGACATACCCATCAACACATGAGACCACGCATGCTTGAATTTTGGCATGCTGAAAGTAGAGGCCCTGACATGTACATCTGCTTTAATGACGACTGTGCAAACCTGCCTCAAGTTTTAAATCAGCGTGTACTGTAACAGGCAGTGGGTGGTAATTCGTCACTCAGCGGGGAAGGTGGAAAATGAGGAGCGGTTATGGGATGAATCCTGCAATAACATGAGACCAGGAAACCCAAAAACTGCAAAATTAGAATGTACTGGAAAGATGATCAACTTATTCACCTTTGCTAGACTTTGCCCTTCAGTTTCAACATGCATAAAAACGACTTTTCTCCTTGTAAGGATGACAGCGTTATGTATTGTTTAGACGTTTTTGGTTTTTAATTCTATTATTCAGGCGATGACAGATTAAGGCAACATAAGCAGTCCTTTGGGAGCACGGGGGGAGAGGAAGTAAACGGCTGAGAGAAAAAGAAAGAACAGAAGTTTGAGAAAGAAGAATTAGAGAGAAGTTCAGAAAGGCAGATCAAAAACTCTGCTAGGTGACAATATCAGAGGCAAACCAGAGAGGAAATATATCAACAGGATGTAAAGTGCATGGGGATTTTCCCTCTGCTCTGCACATGGCAATCAGAGGGCTCCTAAAAATCAGTGGAGCCTTTCACACTCTTAAGTAGCTCTAGCTACTCTCTTGCTGGATCTGCTCAATAAATGACAAAAATAAGCATCAACCCCCCCCCCTTCCTCCCCCCTTTTTACATCCTCTCCTCAGGAGAAAGGATGAGGAGAAGCTTCTTTCTGGCATCCAAAACAGGAGCATAAAATCCAAAAGTTGGCAGCTAATGAGCCAGGCCACTTTCTTAGGTGATATGGTGGGTTCTGATTCTGCAGAGCACTTTTCTATCTTCCAATACAATATTACTACTTAGCAGTTCCTATTCATCCTGTCTCATTCTCCTTGCATCCGCTGCTCCAGTCAATACTAAGTGATCATAATACATTTACGTCACTGTTAAAGAGGAAATTGTGCAGGCTCAAAGCAAATTTTGTTGTGGTAATCCAAAACAAAAGGCTGAAAAAGTGCTGCTTTTACTTGGCATGTCTCAAGAGTGGGAAAGCTTCCTCTTTCACCCGTGTCAGCAGCTTGGTGATCTTACAATTGAATTCTTGTCACAGTACTACCGCAGTGTGACATTTGCACATGAATGCAAATTTAAGCCTAATGCACTCTAAGATAAAGCATACAGTAACAGCAAACAAAGCAGCACTCGCCGCTTTACAAATGCCCTTAAATGGCTGCATCCAACCTCTTTTCTTTCACTGAAGGTGCCCATGCTTTTTTTTCTCCTGTCCCCTCGCTTCTCCTTTTCGTCTGCACCTTCATTACCGCCTCACTTTATAATCTGAGTCAGCCGGCCTCATGTCCTCTAACACATCATGATCACAGCGGCTTGATCTAAGTGAAGATGACAAGCCAGACAGTTGCAGACCACAAACTAAAACCTCTGTTCGATATGTCACGGCGTGCAGATTGGACCGAGGAGAGGACAGAACTGCTGCGTGTCCTCTCCGTAACCCTGTTGTAGTGGGCAAACCTCTCACGTACAATCATCATCATCGCTGTCATCGGATTACCTCTGCTGTCTCCCCATGCTTGGACATTAATATTTATCATAGCAGTTAAGTGGCCGAGACAAACCGAGACGGTACATTCTCGACTGAATGTAATTTCACAACAGAAACAAATGAATCATGCTCAAGATGAGAAATTTGATGATTTGTAAGGCTGGTAGTTTGTCACTTGCACTAACACCTCCAAAAAAAGGTCTTTTCAATACTCGTTTTGCTTTTATTGACATATAACACTCCTTTCTGGTGATATTACCACATATTACAATATGAGTCCAGCAATGCACTGTTACAAATAAGTATGAGCGTTATCTATTTTGGTGCTGTGGAAGATCTGTTTGCTCGCACTGTTTGAAAGACAATTGCCCAGATGACAATAAAGTTCTACGGAAGCAAAGTCAAATATTGGACTATAACAGAAATGTAGCCTAATTTCAGTTATAGTGGAATGAAATATTTGCAAAAGCCTTATTTTCCATCTGCAATTCAGTAAATATATATATACATATATATATATAAAAAAAAATCACACGTCAAGTGAAACTCCAGCTTGTTGTGTAAGGACTGTGAAGCTCCAGTCATTGTCTGTCGTAACAAAATGAATCTGGTGACGTTGGCCACAGCTCAAACACAGTCTGTTACATTATTCTAAAAGGCCGGTGATTGCTAAATGGACGGCACCTATCCCACATAATCCTGCACACACTTTTGCAAATGAGTGACCTGGACAGGGTTTTCCCCTCACATATGTTTGCCATCAGCTCCTTTAAGCCGAAATTGTCAGCCTCAGGTGTGACCTTTAACGCAAAAAAGTACCTTACAGATAGCTCATTTGATTGCCTCTCGCCTGTCTCGCCTCTGAAGACTGTACGCCTGTTAAAATGCTTTTAATGTGAAAGGGGAACTCTGGGATCCAAAGCAGCTCAAGCACTGTTGCCCTACATGCCCCACAAACCGTCTTAAACTCCCCTCTTGATCCAAAAGCCCTCATGAAGAGAAAAAGTAAACAGACTTTCATTAATCACTGCAAAATTATTACTTGGCAAATATCTTTTTCCCTTACCTGTCCTGTGACTGCTCCTCGTACATCCTCTCCTTTCCTTCTTTGAAGAGCCGGATGGCCCGTTTGGATTTTTTCATAAGGCTATCGATGTAGATTTTAAAGTATTCATTCTCGCTGAGCTGTGTGAGTCTCTGGTTCTCCTCATATTTGCCCAGTATAAGTCGTAGGTGCTGGTAGGCATCAGGTAAGATATCCAAGATGTATGGAGGACTGTTTTTCAGCTGGAGCCTTGGATTTTGGCAAAGGCGAACCTGTGGCAGAGTAAACCATTAATAGGAGTTTGATGGGAAGCTCCAAGATCTAACTGGGCTTATTAAGTAACAGAAACAGACTGAAGCTGTGCTGACATTTGACACAAAAGCAAGCAGGAGCGGAAGTCAGTTGGAGGTTTACACGCTGAAGTGTTGATGTATAAGGTGACCTCGTGAGAATTAAGTCTCCCAGGCCAGGCTAAAGGTCAGCAAAGAGGTTGTAAGTGTGCAAACACTACTTAAAGGCAAACTCTCAGATGTCAACAAGGTCAATAAAGTAAGTAGTATTATGCAAATTACTTTAATTGCAAAAATACACATGAATCATCCAGGAACTTGGAGGACACTGTTAAATCACTAATACAGTGCTGCCAGTGTTTTTATATTTATTATAATCACACTGATGCACTTGGACACATCATCAGTGGTGTAAACTGAGTTTTACAAACATGTAAAAACCAACATAGCTGATATGAGAAGCTATTAAACTTTAAGAACAGATGCTTAAAGTAGGCTCACGGACCATCTGAAAATATGAAGGGCAAATGTGCACCCTATTAGCATTAGCCCCTCCTCTCCATGTGCATCTACAACAAAGGCAGAGCGTATTACCGTCTGGTAAACAGGCCCAGTGGTTTTATCAGTCCAAACTTACAACTTTGTCCATGAGTTTCCATGTTTTCTCCACGGTCCGCCGGTCAGCAGCAGCTTGTTTTGGTGGCCCCACTGCATCCTGAATGGCATCAATGATGCCTAAAATCCGACCCTTACTTCGGTTTGGTCCACGTCCACCTGGGTTTCGGCCACTGAGAGCAGTTGCCATTTCCTAAACACTGAGACAAGGAATAAGAGACTAGTTACAGTCAGTGTTGAGCACGCTGTCACTAAATAGCAGTAAGTTATGCCACATGGAAAAATATACGTTTCACATTTAGCTATGTTTAGAAATGTTTCCACATCCAAAAATATATTGGATTGGGGCACGTACATGGCATTCATTCAAAGTACATTGTGAATGGTCAAAATATATTTTCAATTATTGGTTAACAGTGAGAGCAATCAGTTGGCAGTTTTGTTTTTTTGCTTGTTTTTTTTTTTTTTTTTTAGATTATTTCCTACTAATTTATATGAGTGGGAAGGGTTTAGGAGAACCATGCATGCTTAATGTTTAGATGTTAAAAATTTGGATTGGTAGTGTTCACAGGCTTGGCTTTTGAGAGTAAAATCCTCAGCCGACATGTGAAATAGGGAACAGATACACCTTTATGTGTTGTTACAGAATGTAGATTCAAGAAATCTCTGTAATATTATAAATGTTGATGTTAATACCATTGTTCTTCCCTTATAATCTGTTCAATAAATGCCTATGAGGCTTGTTTAAACTTGACGGACACCTAACAGGCCTTTTGTGAACAACATCATAATAGACAGTCTATTGCAATGGTTCCCAAAGTGAGGTCCAGGGACCCCCAGGGGTCCTTGAGGGAGTGCCTCTGGTCCCCAGCCAAGCGAAGAATAAGTTCACTGTTATTTCACTCCTTAGAAGTTTGCATAATGACAGATTGCACAAGGAAGAGTATTTTGATGAAAAGTTTCTTTCTTCCCACTGTTACCATCTTACCAACAGAACAGTTATGCAAGTCTACACTAAATCATCATCAATTATCCAATAGACAGCCATGGTCACAAACACACCTATTTGGTCGGGCCTTGACATGAAAAAGTTTGATAACCTAAACTTCCAAAACCACCGATTAATATTTCATGGAATAGCTGAAAAATGCCACTGTGATACGATTAAACATTTTTTAAACTGTGCTGATCACTGTTAGCCTATTTTGTACTCATTTGAGTAAAGATTACAGTAACTACCCAATACTGATTATGTTGTGCTAAGTCACTGTAATATTCCTATAAATTTCCTGTTACAGGGACTTGTAGTGTGTCTGTGATACTCATACTCAGTAGTGAGTTTTGTGACTTTATCTATTACTTTATTTCCTATGGTATCACTATAGTATCCCTGTAACATTTCTATTACAGGTGCTTGTAGTTTTGTTGTGATGTTTTACAAAAACATTCTATAATTTGTAATAGGATTACAATAGTCCCTCTATCCTAGGGGTTGATTTGGTGTCAAGCGACTCTGATTGCGCTGCCAAAGCGACTCGTCGCTGTAAACACAAGCCAGTGGAAGCAAGAACAAATCCCTGTACAGTCAGAGTGGCTTTTTCAACACTAACTTACATGAACTGACAGTTACACATAAAAACATAAAGTCCTAACTTACCAGACCACCAGGGAATGTCTACTGGGATCCCTGCTGAACTCGGTCCACATCCAGTGCAACGAAAAAAAAGAAAAAAAAACACACACACACACACACAAAAAAAAACAAAAAAACAAGGAGTGTCCAGAGGAAAAACAGTCGCAGGTAAAGTATCCACTTTATGTATCTGTGTTGATTCAGTATAAATTATCCATCTTTTATAGCCGTCTTGTAAATGCGGTTCCACAATAAGTGTCGGAGGAGTTGGATAAAAGCGAAGCTGCGAGGTCTGTACAGTCTACGTATGTTTTGTACAGCTACAACAGTGTCAAGTTAGATAGTATGGAAAATCATATCCGGTAATACCTTTCAACGTAAAACCGATATTAACGAATATAACGTTTCGAGCAAAGTAATCGTTTTAGTATTCATTTTACAGCACAAAGTCCACCCCTTATTCGATGTTACGGTTAAACTGTTTGTTTTAAATCAATTTAGCTAGTCTCTACAGCTCAGTGCACAATAATTCGTTGATAGCGAAAATTGTAAAATGTAAACTTTTACTTTGAGCGCGGCGTCGTCTTACATCCTGTATTTTTCTCTATGGATTCTGTCTACCTTGACTCAGCTGTTCCAGAGGTAGGAGGGACAATGGGAGTATGAAGCAATATTTTCCAGGAACCGACCAACGCACTGACAGATCCGACCAGGCACCTATTGGTGCTCCGTGGGATGTCACCAGAGTCAAGGTTAACAGAATCAATATATAGGGCTTCCGGTCAGAACTTTCGAAATAAAACGCTACTTGATGAACGACCCAGCATGGGTGCAAATTCCACAAAACCCCAAGTGTTGCAGGGTTAAAAAATGTGCAGTGTAGTGTCAAAGACAGGACATGTCAATGATGTCTCCTGCCTGTCTGGGCACCAGGCAATGGAGTTCCTACTTAAGCCTACAGTAAATAAATCATCAGCTACAGCACACTTGGAAAACATCAGCATATGTCCTTAAAGTTCTTTCTCAAAGTTTGTCTACACCATCCTACATAAAGTGTAGCCTTAAAGCAAAATTGAACTTTGGTAGAGTGTTGTGTTGTATAGTTACCTGTTAATTGAGAATACTGTATATGTATCAGCTGTATTCACTTAGACAGTCAGGCAGAACTTTACCAAAATAGCCCTTTTAGTAGACTACATAAACAAACGCGAACAAAGCGGATTTGCCACTATATGAAAAAAGCAAGTTTTTTGAGGAAATTAAATGGTCTTTTCTTATTTTCCTATTTGAACTGGAAAGGAGATCCGGCAGGTAGCGTCTGAAGGTAACTTCCACATATAGTTACCTTGACCCGAAAAGGCCTGATATTGAATACACAAATCATTGTATGGGCACCCTCCTGGTGTTTATTACAATGGTAACTGCTTTGTTCGTTTATGTGCTAAATATGTCATTGTGGGGGCCGTTTTACAAACACTATGGAAGTGAATGGAGAGATACAAATCCAGTGTTTTGGATTAGCAGCCCAAGCTCGAACGATTCCACCAAGTTTTGTTTATGATTTTGTTTTTTTGTGTAATCGAAAAAAAAACTATTCCAAATATGACAGAATTATATGCTTTTATTTTTTAAGGTGAAATGGCATAACTTCCAGTATAGCTCTGGTTTTATCTGGCTGCCTTCACGTAGCCACTGAGAAGAGTGACAAGAGAAGGGCCGCTCCCAATAAATCCATTCAACTCCTCTCACTCTGAGCAAATAACGAGCTATGGTCTGCCGGAAATGACACCACAAGAGGAGTGGGTGTTAGGAATATATACAGTGCCATAATTGGACATAGGCTACAGCAATTATTTTCAGTATCACTTTATAGTTGCTGTCGCACATGAAAAAGAACCATGGTAAACCAATAACACATTTATTTTAGAGGGCTACTCTAAAGATATAGCTGCAAAACTACAAGGTTTTATGAAGAATACATAGGCCTAGTTGAACTATGAGAAATGAAAAGTGCCATTAAGTATAAGGAGGTCACTATTAGCTCACACACTTAAAGTCCCAGGAACTATACATCTATCCAATGCAAAATGAGTATTTTTTCTATGACAGAAACTGATGATATGATTTATTGTGATATAACACAAATGTATGAAGGTTATATTTTGACTTTAATTACTTGAACTAACAAATAAAGAAAATATTGCAGCGTGAATGGCTGGATTTTGCTGACCTTGAGTTAATTGCTCAGTGGTCTTACTTGAAAGTTCACATAGCAAAAAGTATGCTTAAGGTGGAAAACATAGTACTCTGCACAGCAAGTCACGCCACTTTAAAATGCAATCAAAACAAAAATGAATTCAGGACAGCACCTAGAGGCAAAACAGCTGAAAACATTCTCAAGTCTCATTAGAAAGCAAATTATTTCTCAGGGGGAGCACCTTGGAAGGCTTCACACATACAGTACATATCAGCTTGTTGTGCTGTTGAACGAGAAAATAACTGGCGGTCACATTTACAGTAGAGGAGTAAATAATGAAATAAGGGGAATAAGGGAACTCTTACATAAGATAAGATTAGATGAAACTTTAATGACTCCCATGGGAAAATTATGGTTTTGCAGTAGCAAACGGTAATATGACACAGCAAGTAAAATGTAACAGTGAGTAGAGCAAATAGAGGTACTAAAATAAAGCAATAAACAGTTACAAAATTAGAACGTATTACTGTAAGCAGACTGAAAAGTGTGAAATACATGAATTACAGCATGCATGCAGGGTGTGCAAAATGACAGAAGTGGAACATACTGAGAGAAAAATAATGACAAATATGTATGGTATAAAAATATACCCAAAACATGAAATATATGCAGTATAAAAATAAATGACATTTTAAAAATGGACTCTTGACACTTAGAGCAGCTGTGCCACAACCATTAGTTGCTGCCCAATAGAGGGCGCTGTATTCCTGTGGAAAAGGCCACTGCTAAACCTAAGGGCTGTTAGGTCTGTTATACTAAAAGTTTTATTTCTATTTTATTTTAATTTTATTTATTTATTATTTTTTTTGGGGGGGTGGGGGGTACTGTTGAGATTATTGATTGTATTGACTTCTGTACATAGATAGGTCTGTAGGTATTTTTAAGGCTGTGGAGCTTTATTGTCTAAGTTTGTATTATTATTATTACTATTATCAGCAGCAGCATCAAATAGGCCTAGCACAGCTTCATTGCATGTTTAGGGTCATTGTCCTGCTGCAAAATTAATCCACTTCCACACATCTTAAAGCCAGAGGAGACAGGCCTCTGCATAATAGAGTGGTACTTTTCTTCGGTCAGTATGTTGTTCCTGTCTGGAAGAGACAGAACCTTCCCACACCTGTAAATTTCAACCAGCATGTTTGACTGTAGGTTAAATGCACTGTTGCATTAACTTCACAAACGCTCTTTGATTCACCTGTAAATGGTAAAATAATTTGACTTGTTTTGCTGCAGGAGTGGTTTGGAAACTGCAACTCTCCTTTAAAGGCCACAGTTTTCCAGTCGTCTTTTGATAGTACTTTTACAAACTGGAGTAGAACATTCTTTGTTCAGCTATCTTTGTATCTTGGATGCAGATGCTGTTAGCTTGATATAGTGGTCTTCAGACGGTGTGTTCACTAAAGTCTGGCCTGGTTTTGCTTTGAATAAAAACAACGTGGTTTATGAAAATATCTCTTAGAAACGTTCACTTTAGCTGCACTCTAGTGCTGGGATAGTTTTTCAGCACTCTGAAGAACAAGCTGGCCTCAAACTGCTTCACTAAGCTCTTTTGACATTTTAACAAACGATTGAAATCTATTTTCAATGGACTTAAAGCACTAGCAGATGTGACATATTAATTTAGTCCATATCTGGTGTTAATTGTTAAGAGACAATTTACACTGTGTACCAGGAGCATACAAGTGTAAACATTTCAATGAAATCCATGCTGTGATGACAATATGAGAAAGGTTTGTGCAGTTTTAAAAAGGTTGATTTGTGGCCGGCCATTGTTTCAGTGTCCAAAAAAACAAAACAAAACAAAGAAACAAAAATACAGATGACAATATGTAGACATGAGCATATTTACAGTCTCCATGTTGATTAAAAATTCCAAAAATAAATGTTGGCTAGATGGTTTAAGTGGCCAAGAGTGAAAATTTGCTTTAAGTGCAGGGAATAATAAACCTATAGGTTATTAAAGGGGAAGAGATCAATAAAGAAGACTTAGACTTAATGTTTAATTGCACTGAAATGGCAAAGAATGAACAGATAGGAGTTCAGAGAGAAGTGAAGGAGTGGGCAGACTGTGACTACTGCACACCACCTGCTGTTGCATTTTATCATAAGTAATTATGCAGTTAGGAAAACATGCTCAGTCTCACTACAGAGAGGTAACCTGCCAATATTAATCTGCGTATGCGCTCTACTGAATGTGTCTTTTTGATATAAGAGCACATTGAAAGCCAATAATGTAAACAAGTCTTTTTATTAGTGTAATTGTTTTATCATAGTAATAACTCCTGGAAATTAATTGTGTTCTTGTTAAACCACTGAAAATACCAACAGATGTTTTCGAGCAAGTGTGTGTGTGTGTTTTATGCGTGGGTATGGGTGCCACGGCCTGGTCATGTGTGATTACTTGATGCTTACATCAAGAGAGGTGTGGGAGATCCTGGGCACTGAGCCCCCACCCTTATCAGAGGAGTCCAGGCTCATAGCAGAACAAGTGGTAAGATATTTACCACCCAAATGTAAGCTACTACCCAATCATACTGATGCTCACTGGGCGTCACATCTATCTGACAACCAAATAAGGTGGGCACTACATGTGTGGAGGGAGGAGATAGTGTTTTTAAGATGACTGTGTCAACTTGCTCCATCTCAGCTGAACAGTGTTACACCTAAGCAGGCCAGCAAAGTACTCTCTGACACGAATTACTTCTTCAAATTTGCAATTCGAACTATACTGCTACACACAGCTGAGGAGAAAAGAAGGCTGAGGTGAGAGAAACATACTTTTATAAGTTTGCACTGAGGTTTGCATTCATTTTGCATTAAGTTGATGTAATTTTATGCGTACACAAACACAAATAAATTACAAAACAAGAAAAAAGAAAAAAATAATTTACATGTGGATATTTTGTAAAATGTAGTCAGTGCACATATTTAAGTTACAATGTGTGAGTGCAAAGTGTAATTTAATTGCATATAATTTCCACCCAGGTCAATGATCTCATGGGAAACACCAATTTTGAGCCAATTTTGATAAGGAAACATGGCCGAATCAAGAGACCATGGTAAATATTCCTTTTTAACATGATTACATTTGGTCCTATAAGGCATATGTGTTGTTATTACCTGTGATATACATGAGCAGGTTTGCTTTTGTATTAGGTTTGTTTTGTTTATAAAATAATCAAGTTTGTTTTTGTTAATTTCCACACAAAAGTTGAACTCTTTGGTAATATATCTCATAATCATAAGCACATCTATTCAATATTTTTATTTATTTAAAAGAGAAACTGCTGCACTGTGAAGTACCACAGCTGTCTAAATTAAAATGATTGCCTGTTGCCCTCTGTAATATGTAGTAAATGTTATGAAATGAATTCATGAAAAACTGAAAAACAAAACCCCATCCATCTCCAGTGGGAAACTTCCTGGAGGAGTTCAGGGAGCAAATCATTGCTGGGGTGAGATCGAGCAGAGCTGTGGTGGAGGCCTGGATCTCACAACAGCTAAACCCACACGAGCAAATGACCCCCATCACTGAGGCTCAGACACCACAGGATCAAATGAGGGCTCTGTTTCAAGCAGTGGAGGAAGGAACATCACAGACCAAAGCCGACTTGTACCTGATACTAACACTGAAAGAACCTGAACTTATGGCTGATTTAGGTAAGACAAACTCACCAAAAGTAAAACTTTTTTCAGCACTTTTTTAAAGCACCTTTAAACATCACTGTCACAATATCACTGTTGAATTAACTGTGATCCCTTGGTATAATTACTGTAAACAAATGTGACCATGGTCGAGAAGACTGGTTATCAAAATAGTGGTATTAATGATGCTAGCTTTTCTCAAAATTAAAGCCGGGGTAGGTAACTTTCTAGAATGGACATAATTTAGTTGAAAATTTCAACTCAAAAAGCTTCCCCACCCCTCCCACCTGAGATTAAGTACCTCCTCCAAGTCCCCCCCACCCACTCAGCAATGGGAGAATAGGAATTCTTAAGCCAGCTCCCTTATCTGCCATTCTGTACCTACGGAAAGCTAAGCTAATGTATCATAGCTCAGGGAAGCGAGCATTCACAGCAGCATTGCATGGTGCGTGTGGACGAGACATGACTGGAGCTCAGACAGCCACACGTCCTTGAGGTGACTGGTTAGGAGATTGGTATTATACATATTGGAAAGAGTTCTGAGGGCAGCATTGCATGGTTTAGAGTTAGGGGTGGTGTTATGATTGGGGAATTTGCCCTCCAGAACACATTCCAAGAAATATAATACCAACCTTATTTGATTCGGACCAAATGGATTTTAACAAATGAGATTACAGCCCCCGGAGCCGTGCATTTTATTTGGCTCGGACCCTCTGTGTATAATGGTGATTTTTCAAAGCTGTGAATAAAAAAAGTTACCAACACGAGCTTTAAGACCACATTTCCCATAAACCCTGTTGCATCCTGTTGCAAAACGTACCTTCCTTCCCCCTCACTGTAGTCATTTTGCATGTCTTTCATTCCTTACACCATGTGCCATTTCCAGAAACTCTTTCTGTTTTTCTGCCGTAACGCAGTTTCCCTCTTTGCTGTAAAGCTATCATGCAATGTGGAGGCCAGTAGATGCTGCCAGTCTTCTCAGTGATGGCCTTATAGTATCTGTTTACAGTAATTATTCTAATGTGTCAAAATGATTGTGGTAGTGATTTATAAATAATAAAATGCTACATATAGTCCCCATTATTTCATTGTTGATTTGATAATTATTCAATTATGAGAACAGAAATTCAGACATGCAATTTAACTTCAGGAAAAAAAGGGTAATGACTACCCAAATAAAAGAGTTCCCAATTTTTTATCCCTCCTTTAGAGGTCTTAATTTTGTTTTTAAATGGTTCTGAAACAGCTGATTTTTCCCCATTTCTTCCACCAAAGAGCAAAGACACAGAAACAGCAAGATGACACAAACAGAGCGGGATCAGATATTGGGAGATACTGAGCGATTTGGAGACAAAGGATCAAAAGCTGATGTAAAAACCAAGAGAGACAGAATTAAAAGAAGAAGACAAGAAACACTGCAAGCAATAGAAGAAATTGAACGACTTTTGGAGGGGACGCAAAGAGAAAGAAAAGAAAAAGACCACATGAAGGCAAAGATAGAGCAGCAAGAGCAAGACATTAACAGACTGTCAGCTGAAAAACACGAGCAGTGCTTACTGATACAAGGATTGAGATTAGAGATAGAAAATGTTCGTAAAACACAAGAAAAGGCTAAAGAAGAAGTCAGTGAAGAAAAAGAAAAAATTCAACAAATGTGGGCTGAAATACAGAGAGAGAAAGACACTCTGAAAGTGACACATAATGAGCTAATCAGTGAACGACACAAAATAGAGTTGCTCAAGTATGAAGAGCTGAAAGCACAGGAAAATAAGGAATCCAAGGAACCAAACAAGCAGATAAAACGTGAGCATGAGAGACTAGAGAAGCTGACGGCTGATATTCAAATCCAAATGCAAGAAAATAAGAAAAACATGAATGGTGCCAAGCAGGCAAAAGAAGAAATGGAAAAAATGATGGCAAACATAAAAAAGGAGATGGAGAGGAAAAAAGAAGAAATTACAAGACAGAAAGACCAAATTGAGCATATCAAATGCAATTTAAACACAAATATCAAGAAGATGGAGCAACGCTGGACTGAAATTGACAGAGATTATCAAATGCAGAAAGCCGGGGCCCAAACACAGAGAAAAGATGTTACAAGTTTACAAGCTGAGATGCAGAAAACCAAAGAAAGGTCTTCCATCAGCAGGGTGGAGGTCATACAAGAAAAGGAAAGAACAAAGGAAGAAATGGAAAGTACTGCAGTAGGGCAACAAGAAAAAGAAACACCAGAAATGATAAAAGATGACGATCCTTATGAAAAGGTCAAAAATGAGCTAAGTAGAGTGAAAGAAGAGATGGAGACACTTTGGAGCGTGCTGGAAGAGGGCGAACAAGAATATGAAGTGAGACTGAGCGGAGAGAAGGAAGAGTTCAAGACAGACAAAGTCAGCATGGAGATTAGCATGGAGCTCAAGGCACAGGAACAAGAAGACCTTGAAATGGCAAAAGAAGAATCTGAGAGAGATGAGATAGAAAGAATAAAAACTGAAATGCAAACACAAAGAGAAGAAATCAACAGAGACAGGCAGCTAGTAAAAGCAGAGATGGAGGTAATGAATCGCATGAAGGAGGCTATTGAAAGGCAAAAGCAGGAGCTTGATGACAAGTTGCGCAACACAAAGAAAGAAATAAGAGAGATGGAGGTGTTGAATGCTGAGATTGAAATGAAGAAAAAGGATCTGGAGAAGAGAATAAGACTGAGCGTGAGACAAAAGGAAGAGATCAACAAGATGAAGGAGGAAATTGAACATGCTCAACGAGACGTGAAAAAAACAGAGGAATCACCGCAAAAGACAGATGAGAAAGAAATCAGTGATAGACAGATGCCAGAGGAGATCAACATGGAGGGCAACTTTAGGAAAGATGATGTGAGTAAGGATATTATTTATGAAATTCAGGGAAGACTTCAAGAGGTTGACAGAACCAGAGAAATTGTGCAGCATACACTAGAAGGCATGGAGTCTCAAATGGAGGAGGGCAGCATGGAGATGAGTGATAGAAACAGAGTGAACAGTGAAATTCAGAGATTGGTTCTTGAGGTGGAAGAAATCAGAAGGGTGTTGCAGGTGGTGAAAGACGACGCAGAGCAAAGTAGGCGAGACTTTGCAGAAGAGAAGAGCCAAATCAAATGGATGAATTTTAAGACTCAGAAAAAGAAAAGAGAGCTTGACCAAAGTATGGAGAAGACCATGCAAGAGAGAGATAAATTAGACATAATGAAGATAAAGATGCGACGACAAAGGGAAGAGCTTGAACAGAAAATGGAAGAGATAAGGTCCCAAATTCAAAATGTGGATGAGATGAAAGCTGACATAGAAAAGGCTGCTGCAGAGATAGACCACACAAAGGCAGAGATGCAACGAGCCCAAAGCAGGATGGAGGAGGACAGACAGAAAGTGAGAACAGACATGGTAAGTAAAGCAAGTAAAGCAATCTTCATTTAAAGTAATGTATGTGCTTGGCCGATAATTATAACATTTGCCATCATATCAATTTCAAGGAAAAAAAAACCTGCAGTCACTAACTGTCACATGACTGTCACTGTATGTTCACACATTACCATTAATTATTCATTTATGCGTGATTAATGAGTGAACCTGTAATGTATTTATTTATTTATTTATTTTGGAATTAACTGAATTTAAGACCTTAATATGACCATCAAGACAATTATTTGGGTCAGTGCTATTTCTTCATTGTGGAGACAGAATATGGTGAGTGATCTCCATATGTTTGGGACAGTGCCAGAGACAGAAACATAATAATCAAAATAAAGATATAAGCTGAGGTATCAGGTGTCAAATGAACAGATACAGATGGCATTGTTGGGCTGAGGATTGAGAAGAGGTCTATACAAAGTTTAGCAGGGAAGCGGTCCAGCAGACAGGTGGCTGGTTTGGCAGAGTGCACCGATTCTGAGAGAGTATAGAGAGACGGTGTCAAACTGAATGAGAGAGTCAACAGCCTGACTAGTCTTTGGAGCAGTAATGGGGGTCACGCTTACAAGCTGATTAGACAAACTATTTTTGATATCACTTCAGTTCAGGTCAATTTTACAGAAAAAAATGTGACAAAATCATCAGCAGTAATGGACCTAGGCTGAAGGGGGTAAGTTTAGATATGGTGTCAAAAAGAAAACTTGGATTATTTTGTTAAGGTTGATGATTTCAGAGTAATAAGCAGATTTAGCTGCAGAGACAGAGCACATTTATAATCTACCAGGCTATCATGCCAGGCAAGGTGAAAGACCTCTAGTTTAGTTGTATGCTAGTATCGCACTAGTTTCCTAGAGGAAAAAAATATCTGGCTGTAGCTTAACACATGAGGCCCACAATCTTTTTTAAAGAATTCCTCCACGTATGGTGGAAAAAGAAAATGTTGAAGACACTCATGGTACGTGTCCACAGGTGTTTTTTATACATGAGGGATCGTGCTGCTTCCTAGCTTTGGACGTGTGATGGGCATGCCACAAGGCTAACCTACTGACCAACAATGAAAACACGCGGGCTACACACCCTCTTACGACCGCGCAAACACTTCCTCGCTGCACCTGATTGGACGAATGCTTTCACTTCACTCAGACTGGACCAAAATGGTGGCTCTTTTGGGAATTTTCTCTTATATTATGAGAACAGTTCACCGAAATGTGTTTCTGAAAACATTTATGGCGAGAAATAAACCGCAGTTCACATTTGGCAGTTGCTGAATCTGTCTTCATTTTAGATTGACAACGGTTAGTTTAAAAGTTTTTTTTGTGAATTTCCTAGCAGTAGCCTAGCTCTGAACTTTATGCAAATGACAAGCTGCCAGTGTGATGCCCCATCTCTCAAAATGCAACGCGATGCTACTAAAAGGCATTGCACAGCTGCTTACATACACAGTGAATCGGAAGCATGGAAATGACAGATCCTGTGGACAAATACCATCAGTGAATTGCAGTGGCATCTTGAGGTAATTTGGGATGGTTAGAGAGGTGTCTACTGTCCTATTAGACTGATCAGAAGAAGTGATCAGGAAAGCAGACAATGGGCTTTTGAGTCACTGAAAATATTATGAAAATAGTGAACATTGTTATGAAAATCAAAATGTAATGTAAAATTAGTAATGAAAATGTTCATATGTTTCACAGACAGCTATATAGGTGTGTGCAAAACTCTTTTCAATTTTTACGCAATTATTGCAAGGAGGTGCATGGTGTATTTAATGAGTTCTTTTCTTATTTGAAAAGGAGAAGCTGAATTCCATGAAAGCTGAGATCAGCAGATGGATAGTGATGGAAACTGCAGCCAAAGAGATTATTTCAGAAAATAAATCCATACCTCAAGAACCACAGAATGAGACGGATGACCTCCTCAAAGATGAAACATCTCAAACTCTAACAGAGAGAGAAGAACTGAAATCTTTCACAGTGGGCATAAAGGAAGAACAAAATCTTTTATTACAAGTGCAGACAGAGATTCATGAAGATCAAAATGAAATGGAAATAACTGCAAGAGAAAAGAAAAAAATGGAAAATCAGATCTCTATGCTCAAGGAGAAAGAGGAGAGAATAAAGGTGCAAATAAGGAAGGCTATAGAGAACATGGAACAAAAAAATCAAGAGATTGAAAGACTAATTTTGGATATAACTGACCTACAGAGTCAGAAAAGAGGAGTTGAAATTGACTTAAACATTACAAACAAGGAAATGAGAAATCTGAAGGACAGAAATACTGTACTGCTGCAAGCAACAGAATACACAGATAACTTGAGGGAGAATGACAATACTGCAAGAGACAAGGAGACAATTCAATATGAATTACAAGTGATGAAAGAGGAGAGGAGAAACAACCTGAAACAGGCCACAACAGATGAGATCAACTTTATGAGAGCAGACACTGAGAAGCAAAAACAAAAGCTGGAGTTGAAACTGCTCATGCCCCAGACACTGAAGACAACCATAGAAAATGAGCAGCTGGAGGAAAAGATGATGAAAAGCACCAAAGAAATGAAGGCAAAAAGGGTGGATACTGAAATTGCTATGGAGGATATGGAGCCTAAAATGTCAGAAAGACAAAAGTATACAGAAAAGTATGAAAGTGAAAAAACAAGGGAAGAAATACAAAAGACAAGAGAAGATCAACAGATAAATATTGAAGAGCCTCTAACAAGTGCTAACCAAAGGGATACAATCAATGCTGAGGTAAAAAGACTTATTGCGGAGATTTATAAAACCCGTGGAATTGTAAAACAAATGAAATCAGAACATGAAAACCAAGCTGAGGAACGTAATATCGACAAAGATCATAAAGATGGTGTCAGTACTGAAATTCAGAAGCTGTTGCTGGAGGTGGAACAAATCAGGGAGGTTTTGAAAATGGTAAAAATTGAAATGCAGCAAAGTAAAATGCATTTGAAAGAAGAAATAAGCAACATAAAATGGATGAAAACTGTTACAAAAAAACAGAGGAGAGAACTGGACCAGAGGTTAGAGAAAACTTTGAGAGAAAGAGATGAATTAGACATTTTAAAAATGAAAATGCAGGGACAAACAGAAGTGATGAAGCAGAAGTTGGAGAGCATAGCAAACTTGAAGAGCAGTATAGAGAAAATGGCTGGTAAAACTCACAAGAAAAGCGAAGAAATAAATATTTTAATTAAGGAAAGCAAGCAAAAACAGAGATGTTTAGATGATCTGAATTTTAAGATTGAGGCAGAAAAACAAAAAATAGTAAACAGCCATGATTTAATATCCCAGGAAAGAGCTGAACTTGAGAATGTAAAGAGTGAAATCAAACAACAAAGGAAGGACATGCAGTCTGCCTTGGAAAATATCAAAAAAGACAAGGAATATCTGTTACAATTAAAAATAAACATAGAGAAAAAACAAATATCTGAAAAGGATAGAGGAGAAGGGGATAGCAGTGATCTTAAATTGAAAGAGAAGACAATGGTCAAACAAAAGGAGAAAATGGCAGATGAAATCTTCAAACTCCAATCAGAAAAAGAGAAAATCAAGAGGGATGTAGAGATGCTAAAGAACAATTTGGATCAGAAACACAATGAAATAAAAAAATTGAATGAGGAAATAAGTGACAGACAGAAACAAAAGGACAAGATTGAGGCAGAGATGGAAAAGACAACAAGAGACATGAGAAACCTACAACAAGTTCAGGCTGATTTACAGAAACAAAGAGAGGACATTGAAACATTGTGGGCACATACCAAGACTCAGAGAGCCGAGACTGAGATACTGAACCATCAAATTCAGACAGAGAAAAACAATATGAGATTGGCAGGACAACATGTTGAGGCAGAGATAATTGAGATGAACCATATGAAGGAAAGTATTAGGAGACAAAAACAGGAGCTTGATGACAAAATGCAAAAAACCAAAAGAGAAATAAGGGAGATGGAGATTTTGAAGTCAGAGTTGGAAATGAAGAGGAAAGAAAATGAACAGGCATTTAGAAAGGGCATGAGAAAAAAGGGAGAGATTGAAACAATGCGGACTGAAATACAAAGAGAAAAGGAATTGCTGAGGACAGAGACAAAAAAGAAAAAAAGGGAGCTGGAACAAAGAGTTGAGAAGATCATGAAAGAAAGGGATGAGTTAGAGGTTATGAAGATAAGGCTGCAACAGCAAAAGGAGGAGCTGACAGAGGAGATGGAGGTAATCAAGAGAGAAAAGAAAAGTATAGAGTACCAGACTGCTCTTATCCAAAAACAAAGGGAGGAATTTAAAGTCATTTTTAAAGAAAAAGAAAGTAAAAAGAGGCAACTAGAGTTCATGAATGAAAATGCTGAAAATGAAATGGAGCAGTGTAGCGACCTTGTTCCGCAAAAACGTGGAAAGAGAGAGGTAGAACATGTTACCCAGAAAGTGGAAATGGAAAGCCAAATCTCAAAACTCACTGATGAAGTGGATACAATCAAAAAGGATACTAGAGAGACTGAGAGCATCAATAATGCCATTAGTGACCTCCTAAAAATGAGACAAAAGATTCAAGCTGGCTTGGAAATAACTAAGAGGGAAATGGGAGATTTGGAAAAACTGAAGGTTGATCTACAGAAGCAAAGAGAAGGTACTGAAGCATTGAGAGCTGAGAACAAGATTGTCAGAGATAACATGGACAGAGTAAAATCCCAGTTAGAGATAAAAAAGATGGACTTTGAAAAAATATTGAAGCAAACTATAAAAGAAATGGATAAGATGAATCATATGAGGGAAGATATCCAAAGGCAAAAACTAGAGCTTGATGACAGATTGGAGAAAACTAAAAGAGAAATAAGAGAGATGGAAATTTTGAAGTCTGAACTGGAAATGAATAAAAGAGAAAATGAACTGACAATACGGAGGGGCGTTCGAAAAGAACAAGAGGTTAAAAGGTTGCGGGCTGAAATACAAGGAGAAAAGGATGCCCTCAAGAGGGAGACACAAAAAAGAAAAAGATGGATGGATCAAAGGCTGGAGAAGATCATCAGAGAAAGAGATGGATTAGAAATCATAAAGCTGAAGCTGCAGAGAGAAAAGGATAAGAGTAAAGATAGAATGGAAGAGGCAAAGAAAGCACAGACCATAACTAAGGTGTTAAATCACATTCAAAAGCAATGGGAAGAAATGAAAAGAAGTATGGAAGAAAATAAACTAAAGAAAATCTACTTTGAAGATATAAATGGAGCAATTCAGAAAGAAAAACAAGACATTCGAAAAAGTCAAAGCATTATAGCACTAGAAAGAATTAAAGTGGAACGTGTCAAGATGGAAATAAAAAAACAAAAAGACATTATGTTAACAGCTTTGGATGGCATAAAGAAAAAGCAAGCATATCTTGAGAAATTGGAAATGAATATCACCAGCAAGCAAAAAACAATGGATGAGGAAAAAGAGAGAATCATGAAAAAATCAGATGAGTTGTTAGTGAAAGAGAAAGAGCTGGAGAATGAGAAAGAGATTATAAAAATCCAGTCTTCTAAACTCATAGTGGGACAAGAGAAAGCAAATGAGAATATAACACAAAAAACTATTACAGAACGAAAACAAAAAGAACGAAAAAGATTATGGAAGAACAAGGAGACTGAGAAGGAGATGAAAATCAAGAAAAAAGAAAAGATGCAAGTAGCACAGCAAGATGACCAGAAAGAGGAAGTAATTCCTGAACATGGAACACTACAGCACAAACGAGACATAAAGGTGAATGTGAAGAGTCGTGACACATTATCGGCCAAGAGAGAGGAGCTGCAACTTCTGAAGAAGGATCTCAATCAGAAGAAAGAAGAAGTTGGAACTGCCATGGACAGTGTCAGTGGAGAGAAAGAATACCTCAAGCTAACAATTACTGACATAAATAGAGACAGAGAAAAGCCTGATGATGAAAAGGAAAGAGTAGTAAGAGATTGGTCTGACTTGAAAATGAGAGAAGATGAACTGCTTGGAAAATTGAAAGCCATTGAAAATTTGAAAGCAAAACTCAAACAGCTGAATGATAGATCATGCAAAAACATCAAAACAAACATGGACAGATTACAAAAGAAAAATGAAGACATACAAAAACTAAGCATTACATTGAGGGAAAAGCATGAAGAACTTGATGAAGAGAAAGAAAAGATGGATGGTTATATTGAACTGATTGAGAGTGAAAAGGAAGGACTGGTGAGATTAAGGTCAGAAATGCTCATACAAAAAATAATAGAAAATGAAGGGAAACAAAAGCTGGCGATGGAAAGACAAGATCTTGAAAAACTCAAGATGGAAATGAAGTCTGACACCCAGAAACAAATGGAAATGTTCCAACGAGAAAAACAAGAAATGAAGGAAGATAAAGAAAAGCTTGAAATAACAAAGACTGAGCTACAAAACAAGAAACAAAACATTGATAACGTCCTTGATGAAATAGCCAGAGAGAAAAGCAACATTAAAGATTTGGCCAACCAAGTTCACAAAGAGAGGGAAGAACTTGATGAAGTCATAAACATTATTGCTTTGAAACAAAAAGAACAAGAAATCAAGGAAGAAGACATCAAAAGACAAACACAAGAATTGCAAAACAGCCGTGACTTATTATTGGCTGAGAGAGAGGAGCTAGAACGTGTGAGGAAGGATCTCAAACAGGAGAAAGATGTTGAAGCTGCCATGGACATCAGTACAGAGAAAGAATATCCCAAGCAAAATAGGACAGACATTGAAAGAGACAAAGAAATGTTTGTAGAAGAAAAACAAGATCTGGAAACTCTTAAGACAAAAATGAAGAGAGAGAAGGAAGATCTTGATAGACTGAGTGAAACAATCATCACAGAGAAACTTGACATGAACTTGATGAAGTCTGACAGCCAGAAACAAATGGACATCTTCAAACAAGATGAACAAGAAATGAAAAAGGCAATGGAATGGCTCAAAACTGCAAAAAATGAGCTACAAAACAGGACAGAAACCATTGATAGTTATCTTGATGAAATTGCCAGAGAGAAAAGCAATATCCAAGATTTGTCCATTCAAGTTCAGAAACAAAGGGAAGAACTTGACAATGTCATGAACACAATTTCTATGAAACAAGAAGACGGAGACATCAAGGATGAAAATATCAAAAGACAAACACAAGAACTGCAAAAGAGCTATGACATGTTATTCACAGAGAGAGAGGAGCTGGAACTTGTGAGGAAGGATCTAAAGGAGAGGAGAGAAGAGGTTGAGGCTGCCATGGACAGTATCAATGGAGAGAGAGAATACCTCAAGCTAATTAAGACTGACATTGATAGAGACAGAACAATGCTCATACATGAAAAGGACAGTGTGGAAAGAGATTGGTCTGACCTGAAAATGAGAGAGGATGAATTCCTTAGACAATTGACAGCCATTGAAATTTTGAATGCAAAACTCAAAAAGCTGAATGACAGATCATGTGAAGACATCAAAACAAAGATGGACAGATTACAACAGAAAAATGAAGACATACAAAAACTGAGCATTACACTGAGGGAAAAACATGATGAACTTGATGAAGAGAAGAAAAAGATGGATGGTTATATTGACCTGATTGAGAGAGAAAAAGAAGGACTGATGAGGATGAGGTCAGACATGCTCATACAACAGCAAGTAATAGAAAATAAAGTGAATGAAAAGCTGACAATGGAAAGACAAAATCTTGAAAAACTCAAGACGGAAATGAAGAGAGAGAAGGAGGATCTTGATAGACTCAGTGAAAAGATCATCAAAGAGAAACTGGACTTGGATTTGATGAAGTCTGACAACCAGAAACAAATGGACATGTTCCAACAAGAAAAACAAGAAATGAAGGAAGATAAAGAAAAGCTTGAAATAGCAAAGACTGAACTACAAAACAAAAAACAAAACATTGATAATGTCCTTGATGAAATAGCCAGAGAGAAAAGAAATATTAATGATTTGGCCAAACAAGTTCACAAAGAGAAGGAAGAACTTGATGAAGTCATGAACATTATTGCTTTGAAACAAAAAGAACAAGAAATCAAGGATGAAGACATCAAAAGACAAACACAAGAACTGCAAAACAGCCATGACACATTATTGGCTGAGAGAGAGGAGCTGGAACTTTTGAGAAAGGATCTCAAAAAGAAGACAGAAGATGTTGAAGCTGCCATGGACAACATCAGTGGAGAGAAAGAATACCTGATGCAAATGAGGGCAGATATTGATAGAGACAGAGAAATGTGTGTGGACGAAAAACAAGATCTTGAAAAACTCAAGACTGAAACGAAGAGAGAGAAGGAAGATCTTGAAAGATTGAGTGAAACAATCATGACAGAGAAAGTGGAGTTGGATTTGATGATGGCGGACATCAATAAACGAATGGACATCTTCAAAGAGAATGAACAAGAAATCAAAAAGGCAATAGAATGGTTCAAAATCACTATATCTGAGCTACAAAAGAGTACAGAAAACACTGATAGTTATCTTGATGAAATAGCCAGAGAGAAAAGCAGCATCAAAGATTTGTCAACTGGAGTTCAGAAACATAGGGAAGAACTTGATAATGTCATGAACATTATTGCTTTGAAACAGAAAGAACAAGACCTCAAGGATGAAGACATCAAAAGACAAACACAAGAACTGAAAAAGAGCCAGGACTCTATATTTGCAGAGAGCGAGGAGCTGGAACTTTTGAGGAAGGATCTCAATCAGAAGAAAGAAGAGGTTGAAGCTGCCATGGACAGTGTCAGTAGAGAGAAAGAATACTTCAAGCTCATTAAGACTGACATTGATAGAGACAGAAAAATGCTTGCAGATGAAAAGGACAGAGTGGAAAGAGATTGGTGTGACCTGAAAATGAGGGAGGATGAACTCTTTAGAAAATTTACAGCCATTGAAAATTTGAGCATAAAACTCAAACAGCTGAATGATAGGTCAAGAGAAGATATCAGAACAAAAATGGACAGATTACAACAGAAAAATGAAGACATACAAAAACTGAGCTTTGCACTGAAGGAAAAGCATGAGGAACTTGATGAAGAGAAAAAAAAGATGAATGGTTATATTGAAATGCTTGAGAGAGAAAAAGAACGATTGATGAGAATGAGGTCAGATGTGCTCATACAACAAGTAATGGAAAATGAAGTGAACCAAAAGCTGGGGATAGATAAACAAGATCTTGAAAAACTCAAGACGGAAATGATGTCTGACATCCAGAAACAAATGGACATGTTACAACAAGAAAAACAAGAAATGAAGGAGGATAAAGAAAAGCTCAAAATAACAAAGACTGAGCAACAAAACAAGAAACAAAACATTGATAACATCATTGATGAAACAGCCAGAGAGAAAAGCAATATTAAAGATTTGGCCAACCAAGTTCACAAAGAGAGGGAAGAACTTGATGAAGTCATGAACACTATTGCTTTGAAACAAAAAGAACAAGACCTCAAGAATGAAGACATCATAAGACTAACACAAGAATTGCAAAACAGCCATGACACATTATTGGCTGAGAGAGAGGAGCTAGAACTTTTGAGAAAGGATCTCAAAAAGAAGACAGAAGATGTTGAAGCTGCCATGGACAACATCATTGGAGAGAAAGAATACCTGATGCAAATGAGGGCAGATATTGATAGAGACAGAGAAATGTGTGTGGATGAAAAACAAGATCTTGAAAAACTCAAGACTGAAATGAAGAGAGAGAGGGAAGATCTTGAAAGACTGAGTGAAATGATCATGACAGAGAAAATGGACTGGGATTTGATGAAGTCTGACAGCCAGAAACAAATGGACATCTTCACACAAGATGAACAAGAAATGAAAATGGCAACGGAATGGCTCAAAATTGCAAAAAATGAGCTACAAAATAGGACAGAAACCATTGATAGTTATCTTGAGGAAATTGCCAGAGAGAAAAGCAACATCAAAGATTTGTCCATTCAAGTTCAGAAACAAAGGGAAGAACTTGCCAATGTCATGAACATTATTTCTTTGAAACAAAAAGGAGATGGTAAGGATCAAGACATCAAAAGACAAACAGAAGAACAGCGCAAGAGTGGGGATACGGTATTTGCAGAGAGCAAGGAGCAGGAACTTTTAAGGAAAGGAAAAGACCTGAATGATGAGGACATCAAAAGACAAACACAAGAACTGCAAAAGAGCGGTGACACTTTATTGGGAGAGAGAGAGGAGCTGGAACTTTTGAGGAAGGATCCAAAGGAGAAGAGAGAAGAGGTTGAAGCTGCCATGGACAGTATCAGTGCGGAGAAAGAATACCTTAAGACTGACATTGATAGAGACAAAGGAATGCTCATAGATGAAAAGGACAGAGCGGAAAGAGATTGGTCTGACGTGAAAATGAGAGAGAATGAACTCCTTAGAAAATTGACAGCCATTGAAAATTTGAGCGCAAAACTCAAACAGCTGTATGATAGGTCACAAGACCAAATCAGAACAAAAATGGACAGACTACAAAAGAGAAATGAAGGCATACAACAACTGAGCATTACACTGATGGAAAAAAATCAAGAACTTGATGAAGAGAAAGAAAAGATGGATGGTTACATTAAACTGATTGAGAGAGAAAAGGAAGGACTGTTGAGAATGAGGTCAGACATACTCATACAACAGCAAGTAATAGAAAATGAAGGGAACCAAAAGCTAGTGATGGAAAAACAAAATCTTGAAAAGCTCAAAACAGAAATGAAGAGAGAGAGGGAGGATCTTGATAGAATGAATGAAACGATCATCAAAGAGAAACTGGACTTGGATTTGATCAACTCTAACACCCAGAAAAAAATAGACATGCTCCAACGTGAACAACAAGAAATGAAGGAGCATAAAGAAAAGCTTGAAATAACAAGGACTGAACTACAAAACAAGAAACAAAACATTGATAGCTTCCTTGATGAAATAGCCAGAGAGAAAAGCAACATTAAAGATTTGGTCAACCAGGTTCACAAAGAGAGGGAAGAACTTGATGATGTCATGAACATAATTGCATTGAAACAAAAAGAACAAGAAATCAAGGATGAAGACATCAAAAGACAAACACAAGAACTGCAAAACAGCCGTGACACATTGGCAGAGAGAGAAGAGCTGGAAATTTTGAGAAAAGATCTCAAAAAGAAGACAGAAGATGTTGAAGCTGCCATGGACAACATCAGTGGAGAGGAAGAATACCGGATGCAAGTGAGGGCAGATATTGATAGAGACAGAGAAATGGTTGAAAATGAAAAAAAAGATCTTGAAAAATCCAAGACTGAAATGAAGGGAGAGAAGGAGGATCTTGATAGGCTGAGTGAAACGATTATCAAAGAGAAAAAGGACTTGGATTTGATGAAGTCTGTTAGCCAGAAACAAATGGACATCTTCAAACAAGATGAACAAGAAATGAAAAAGGCAATAGAATGGCTCAAAATTTCAAAAATTGAGCTACAAAACAGGACAGAAAACATTGATAATTATCTTGATGTAATAGCCAGAGAGAAAAGCAACATCAAAGATTTGTCCATTCAAGTTCAGAAACAAAGGGAAGAACTTGACAATGTCATGAGCATTATTTCTTTGAAACAAAAAGAAGGAGACGGTAAGGATGAAGACATCAAAAGACAAACACAAGAACAGCGCAAGAGTGGGGATACGGTATTTGCAGAGAGCAAGGAGCAGGAACTTTTAAGGAAAGGAGAAGACCTGAATGATGAGGACGTCAAAACACAAACACAAGAACTGCAAAAGAGCGGTGACACATTATTGGTAGAGAGAGAGGAAGTGGAACTTTTGAAGAAGGATCTAAAGGAGAAGAGAGAAGAGTTTGAGACTGCCATGGACAGTGTCAAGGGAGAGAAAGAATACCTCAAGCTAATTAAGACTGAAATTGATAGAGACAGAAAAATGCTCGTAGATGAAAAGGATAGAGTGGAAAGAGACTGGTCTGATCTGAAAATGAGAGAGAATGAACTCCTTAGAAAAATGGCAATCATTGAAAAAGTGAGTGCAAAACTCAAAAAGCTGAATAATTGCTCATGCAAAGACATTAAAACAAAAATGGACAGATTACAACAGAAAAATGAAGACATACATAAACTGAGCATTACACTCAAGGAAAAGCATGACGAACTCGATGAAAAGAAAGAAAAGATGGATGGTCATTATGAACTGATTGAGAGAGAAAAGGAAGGCCTGATGAGAATGAGGTCAGACATGCTCACACAAGAAGTAATGGAAAATGAAGTGAAACAAAAACTGGCAGTGGAAAAAGAAGATCTTGAAAAACTCAAGATGCAAGTGAAGAGAGAGAGGGAGGATCTTGACAGACTGAGCGTAATGATCATCAAAGAGAAACTGGACTTGGATTTGATGAAGTCTGACACCCAGAAACAAATGGACATGTTACAAAGACAAAAACAAGAAAGGAAGGAGTATGAAGAAAAGCTCAAAATAACAAAGACTGAGCTAGAAAACAGGAAACAAAATATTGACAATGTCCTTGATGAAATAGCCAGTGAGAAAAGAAACATCGAAGATTTGGCCAAACAAGTTCAGAAAGATAAAGAAGAACTTGGTGAAGTCATGAACATTATTGCTTTGAAACAGAAAGAACAAGAAATCAAGGAAGAAGACATCAAAAGACAAACAAAAGACTTGGAGAGGAGCCGTGACACATTATTAGCAGAGAGACAGGAGCTGGAACTTTTGAGGAAGGATCTCAATCAGAAGAAAAAAGACATTGAAGCTACCATGGCCAGCATCAGTGGAGAGAAAGAATATCTTAAGCTAATTAAGATTGACATTGATAGAGACAGAGAAATGCTTGTAGATGAAAAGGAGAGAATGGAAATAGATTGGTCTGAACTGAAAATGAGAGAGGATGAAATCCTTAGAAAACTGAAAGCCATTCAAAATTTGAGCACAAAACTCAAACAGATGAATGAAAGGTCATGCGAAGACATCAAAACAAAAATGGACAGATTACAACAGAAAAATGAAGACATACAACAACTGAGCATTACACTCAAGGAAAAGCATGAAGAACTTCATGTAGAGAAAGAAAAGATGGATGGTTATATTGAACTGATTGAGAGTGAAAAGGAAGGCCTGATGAGATTGAGGTCAGAAATGTTCATACAACAAGTTTTGGAAAATGA
>OMKZ01031694.1:3366-20301 GCA_900302535.1 Neoniphon sammara
ACCAGGCTGCATTCCCAGGGTGACTGACTCACCGAGCTGAAAGAGTTCCTCACAAAACTCAGTTTGTTTCCTTTTCATGCTGCGTGCTCCTATAGTCAAATAACTCCAAATAACTGCCTTGAACAGAAAATAATAATGCACTAACTGGTCAAAATAGGAGTGATTATTACAATACCAACAATTTATTAAATTAATAGGTTTGATTACATTTTTTTAAATATTTAAATATGTTACAGGTAGTACAACCAATTTTTTATTTATATAAATAAAACATAATAAAATAAAATAAATGCGGGCTGGGGATAGATAGCAGGGGGTAGATACCCCCAACCTCAATGCATGGGGGAAGAAAAAAATCAGAAATTGGTTTCTGGATCGCCAAAAAGATCTTCAACATTAGAGGTGCCAAGTCATTCCAAATAATGTGAGAATGCATGTAGATTTTCTTCTAATAGGACAATGCCGTTTTTTAAAATTGCGATTATTTAAAAAAATTCAATAGTTAGTCTAATAGCACTTCATTGTATTTTTAAATATGCTATATTCAAAATATTCAAAGCTGTTTTTAGCAGTTCTCATGGCTTGATTAGGGAGAAAATTAGCAAAAAGAAATATCGTATGTCATAATCTTTTATATTCTTTCTATAAAATCAAAAGAAAAACAATGAAGACCCGATTCACACAGGCTGGCCTAGCTTAGCCCGGTGTCGGTCCCAGGAGAAGACAGCTCCCAGAGAGACAGCCTTCCATGTGGCAAACCCTCCGTCTTCTCCCAGAAGTGGACCTTTGTTGGAGCTTTTCAATTTGAACTGTAGTAACACTGTTTTTACCCAGGGTTTGTTTGGCTTCGCTCAACCTTCCCCCGATTAGCAACTAGCTAGCCTAGTAAAAAACAATGATAGCTCAATATAGTAATGTGCAATATGGTTGTTGTAAATAAATTCTGTCAACTGAATACATTCCTACACATCCATCCATACTAGCAAACATGCACACCAAACCATAACCTAGATGATATTACACTTAACTCTTGTCTGTCCAGAGTTAGCTAGCTGTTAGCCAAATACAATATGTTCAAGGTCTGTTACAGCAGGTTATATGTAACATTTTCTTTTTTACTTAAGTGATACTCCAATTTAATTTTACACAAGGCGCATATTACTGCTGATTTGTCAAGCGAGCCACCTGAGAGTCTTTTGAAGTGATATTTTTTCGTGTCTATGAGTGTGTGTGGGTGATTGTATGTGAATGTGAGTTTGTGTTTGAGTCTATACTTCCAGTTGTCTCCTTTCCTGTCTGGTTTTACCTCCTGTACTCACACAGGCCTCTCCTCTCCCTGGGCCATTCTGCATGCATAACCTTCCACTTCCGTCCACTGTTTTGATCTGAGAGAATATTATGTTGAATTCATCAGTGTGGAGAAAAAGGAGCCAAAAAGAAGGTGTATTCTTCCGCAGTTGATCTCAAATCTAATGAGATTCATTTCTTTTCCCCATCTCTACAGACTCATTTCCAATTCATGCAGAGGAAGGCTGGTGAGATATGGATCTTTCTCTGGCTGCTAAGCATTTGAATCACACATCAAACGCTCTGCTGGCCTCTCACCTTTCTGCCTTCTGTTTCTTTTTTAGTTTTATCTTCCTGTCAATTTCTTAGTTTTTATTTATTTGTTTACTTTTTTCCTTGTTTTTGTCATGATTTTTTTTCTTGGTTTCTCTATTGGTTTTTCAGTTGCTTAAAAGATCATACCACTCCTATTTTGACTTCTCATCAACAGATGTGATCGAATCATAAGTGTGTAGAATATGTTTTGGCATCTTAGAAATCAAGGTAAATATACTTCAATTCACTCCCATTCATGTGCGATATGATATATGGTCCAGCGATATGGTCTTTTAAAGCGGCCGCCAGTACAGTTTGAAACTTGATGACTTTGGCGACCCCTTGAGTCCTTTAGTGAAAGTGTTTTGCATCACTGTGGCAGCGAGTCCTCAGCAAAGCTTACTAAAAAAGCTCATTACATTGGTTACACTGATTGAATAACACATCACCACTCCAACAAACTCAATACTTACATTATGTAAAATATGTAAAATTATTTACATAGGCTATTCACAGCTGTTGTAATCGGTGGTAAGCGGGCTACCTTAACACTATTTTCCTACTCCTCAGCTATTGGAGTTGATGGTTTTAGCAGGCTAGCTTAATATGCTATGCTATGCTTAACAATAATACATCTAAACCCAAACCCGATAAGCTACAAAATTCAAGCATGAGCTAAAAGCTTCCTAATAAGCTGTCTTGAAGATATATTTTTATATAATTTACTTGTCCATTAGAAAGATTCATTCATCCCTGCAGAAAAATCCAGACAGAACCAGCTTCAAACCTTAGCTGGTCATTAGCTGGTCTTGCTGGATTTAGCTGGTGGGCCACCTTGGTCAAGCGGGTTTAACTGGTCATCAACTGGTAGACCAGTTTTGTGTAGGTGGTGGTGAGCAGCCATTGTTGGTAGGGCTGGTGTAACTGCTAAGTGTAGACAGTTTGACTGTAATGTTATTTGGCACTTAGGTGTTGCCATAGTGTGGGAGAAACCGTAATGATGCAGGAGTTGGGAACTGTTGTTAATACCATGATTGTGACAAGATGTCCTTTGGTTCATTCCCCGGTTTGTTACAAAAAAAATTTAATTAAGTTGGACTCGTCTCGGTGGGTCAACAGTAAGATGACCAGTTACACCAGCATGGCCATCGTATCAGGCCACGGTGGTCTGCAACCATCTGACCAGCATGGCCATGCTGGTGTAACTGGTGATGATGGTGGTGAAGGTGGTGATGAAAGAATGAAAGAATAAGTGCTCGGTAGCTCACCATGTAGAGTACACACCATGTATTATCATCATGGAATCAAACCCGTGCCAGAATCGAACATGCTTGTCATCCCCTATCTCTCCCCCATCTTTCCTGTCTGTCTACACTGTCACTGTCGAATAAGGCAGAATGCCAAAAATAATAAAAAATAATAACAATAAATTTTAAAGAATCTAAGCTGGTAGCTGGCCTACCAGCTGTCAGAAACCTAGTTCAAACTGGTCAAGCTGGTTGCCAGCTACCAGCTCAAGCTTGATTTTCCATCAGGGATGTGACCTGTCAAGATGTTCCTGAGCTGGATTCTGCAGCCCCCACTTGTTAGCTATACTTCCATTTTAGCTGAATGGCTAAGCTGAGCCCAGCAGCCAGGTTGTATATGCATCAATATCTTTACTGGGAAAATCAGGTCGGACAATTGAAACAACAGGACACTTGCTGGGTCAGAACATATTAAATACAATCTGCTTCTGTATTCTGAACAGAAGCTCATCAGACTCCCCTTGACTTTGACCCTGTCATCCAGCACAGCCAGACTCTGGGGAAGCTCAATCTGGATCTGCCTCAGCTCATGTAGACCTGTCAAGATCAGGGAGATGTTACACGGATTTACACATCGGATGCACTTTCCTCCAAGCTGTGAAGTCATACTCCCCAGTTTCGGGTTGGAAATTCAAACACATTTGTGGGTAATGATGTGTTTGATTTACATCTGGCCGCTCAATTCTTTCAAACCACATCTACAGAGCTGTTAGGCATTTTATCAAATTTAAGTCTGGGGTACACTTCAACTGCATGTTGTCAGCCAGCTGGCATAGGCAGGTGTGTCACAATCGGCCAATCTGCATCCCATTTTGAATCCCAATTTCCTCAGTGCCTGACTTGGGCAGACGTTCAAGTGCTACTTTCTGGCGGGGGAGTCATATAACCTTAAATCCTCACTCAAATAACCTGGCTTTGGGTCGACGCATGCCAACATCTTAACTCTGGGTTAGAATAATTTGGTTAAGGTCACACTCAAATGATGAGGAACTCGGTTAAGATGCCTGGCTTACTCCCATATTCAACCAGTTACTGTGGCATGGAAACACTTTACTACTCTGACTTTCACTGTTTATACAAACCCAGGCTCACACGGCATTATGGGTACACTGTGATGTCAACAAACTACTCGGTGGCGAAACAGCATTTAATATTTCTGTTTATCATTTCTGTCTCCCGTATTAGAAATAACTTTGATTTTACCTCTATATCCTTACGCTGGGTCCCAAATATAGTAAAAAATATATGCATGTACATTGTCTTAAATTTATTTTAAACACCTTTTTGTCTTCCACAAATCTTTACATACAATATAATCATTGTATACATTATTCAAAGTTCTGTCAAACAGATGTAAGTTATAGAAAGATGGTGTATTTTAAGGAAAAACAATAAAATGGATTTCTGTTTATATTAGTGGCTGTGTGCCTTATACTTATGATCACCTTATGGATAGATAATGGAAAAAGAAATCCCACTCTGTCAGCCTCCATTTAGAAACGGTAAACATATATGATGTGTGTGTGTGTGCTATGAATCTGTCTTTTCATCATCACCATGAATATATGCATGATGTCGGCGGGATGTATACTTGTCTATCTACTTTATGAGACACTCCTTGTTCCACTGTAAGTCGTCACTGACTGTGTGTGTGTGTGGGCACACACTGCTTTAGAGCCCCTGAGCTGTCTGAGTCAGGTTTAATTATGTCCACCCCTCCTCACACTCAGCTGTATGAAGCCACAGGGGAGGGAGGGTGTCATATTTATAGAGGACCTGAATGTGAAGTGTACTTAAGTTAAGACATGTTCGCTGTATTATTAACACAACTTCTCCCAGATATGCAAATGGGAAAAAATAACCAGTGGCAAGCAGCTTATTCAGTAACCTACGCACCAGTAGGAGACGGCATCGAATGAGACAGGAGAGCAAATAAAGACAATATTACCACCAGATGTCTGAAAACAAAACTCACTGGTTAGAGTCAGCAAATGACACTTCATTTTTTTGTCTTATATGTCATAATCAAAGCCAGGGACTCCCAAGATCTTTGTAATGCCACCGGGAATTGAATTTAAGGCCAAACTAAATGCTGGCAAATCAAAACTAATCTAATAAAGCTAATAAGTTCTTAAACTAGAGATGGGCAGCTTTAGAAAGATAATACCAGGAAATTTGTTTTTAAGAAACAAAGTCTGACTGCCTTTACTAAAGCAGACAGCATGCATATTGTTCTACTAGTCCTGTTATGTTTTAATCTAAGAATAGACATGCAATGCAAAGAAACCTGTCATAGAAGAACAGAATGTGAATGCTGTTGTACCTATAGATAGAACTGGCTTATTATTAGTGTATGGCAGAGTATGGTCTCTAATAATCTTTCCTTTGCACTGCAGAAAGCTGCTAGGTAGAAAATAAATTCGTCTTTGGATGTCTACATATTGTGCATTTCATTGGCAATAACAGACAAAAATGTCTGAGTCCTTTGGTTTTTTATTCAAGTACAAACACTTCTTTATCTGTGCAAGCAGGACAAAAAACAGCTGTTAGACCAGAGGTAAGCTGAACCTCCCAAGTCTAAACACCCAGAAGTTAAAGGCTAAAACTGATCCTGAAATATGAATAAATGCATAGTGTATTATTTATATTCACATTTTATCTCTTATACTGTTTGGGTGTCTGAAGTTCATGTCTGTTCACTTTTGACTGCAAAGCTGACTCTATGCAGGGAGGAACGCCGGAGTCACGTGGACACAGCAGCCGCCTTCTTTGCTCTGCGAGCTGCTCCTGACTTCCTCTTTGCCTTGCGCTTCAAGAGGGGATGATGGGGCAGATTTCTGCTGCCTCCCTTGGCATTGGACTGACGACTGCACGGGCAAAACACACAGAGACACACACACAAGCAAGAACAAGTTAAGGCACGAGCACATTCCCACTTATTGGCTCAGTGGCTCTAAAGATTAAGTCTTTGGGGGCATGAGTTTCAGAGTGAAGCCTGGCAATAAGTAAAGAAAGCTAAGCTGTTCTCATAACTCAATAATGGTAAACTTTATTTTATAATACTTTTTGAAACCAACTGAACAAAGCAAACATCAAAAAATGGAAACTCCTTGGTTGGGACAAAGCCAGTTGATAACCATCTTTGTGAGACCAGAATGTCAAGATTAAAGGAGTACTCTGTTTTGGGCAAAATGCCCTTTTTCCAACTTACCCAGACTGAGACAAGATGTTTGATACCATTTTCACCTCTGTATGTCCACTGGTTTGGTTCGTATGGGTAGCATTTTGTGTTAGCTTAGCATAAAGACTTGAAGTCTGCAGGAGTCATTAGCCTAGCTCTGTCAAAGTGAAAAAAAATAAACCTTACAGCAACTCTGAAGATGTCTTTATGCTAAGCTAACACGAAATGCTACCCATAGGAACCAAACCAGTGGACGTACAGAGGTGAAAATGGTACTGAACAGCTTGTCTCAGTCTGGGTAAGTCGGAAAAAGTTTTGCCCAAAATGTTGGAGTATTTCTTTAACATTGTTAGTTTTGTGGAGCAAGTAGCTGACTGGCTGTGTGGGACAGGCTCAGGGTGTCGGCCTGTCTGCTGTGTTTTCCTGTAGCCAAATGAACCAAGCTAAGAGGGAGAAACTGTGCCAGGGATGGAAATTGCTTTGTATATCCATAGACAGTTTAGGGTTATGCCAGGAGCTCTTAGCAGACCTTTTAGTGGTGAACTCACTTGCTGGTCCTGTGTGTCTCTTTGAGAGGGCAGGCTTTGTGTTTGTGCTTCAGGCTGCCACAGTTGAAGCAGCCCTGTGCTCCCTGGCCTTGGCCACATGGGTGGTCTGGGAGGGCACAGCGACCACAGGACTGGCAGTGCTTCCACGCTGCGTACAACAACAAGAATGAGAGAGAGAGAGTATTGGCTACTGCTTAAGATTTCCCGTTCCTTTACTTCATTTTTAGAACGTTTTCATTTTTGTATTGCTGTCGGATTATTCACACAGATGTGTCCGTTTTGTTCTTCTGGCACAATCTGGTGTTGAGACTTTTCAACATCAACAGGGATCTTTCCATATGCATCGATATACTTACAAGGCTTCACACATTTCTCACACGCGGAGCAATGCTTCCATTCACGGCCATCCTGGAGGGACAGAGCAGCAGTGACAGTTTCACCATATACGTTAGTTCATGTATCTCATTACAGTATGCAAAGAATAATGCTATAAGAGTTGCAGTACTGTACCTTAGATGGACATATATTACATTTAGCACAGTGCTTGTTCAGGGACCATACATATCTCTGACATATGGAACAAAACCTAGCAAGAAAACAAAGGCAAATGTATTAAACGATATATAGGTATGCTCTGTTTAATACAATAATCTAAAATCCTTGCATAAACTGAATGTCTCTGCAGTGCTACCATTTTAGTGGGGTGAAAAGTTTATTCTTGGAACTTAAAATTCAAAGCAGTGATGGACATTTTTAATTATGTCTACAGATTATGCAACCAAATTTCTTTTCTGTGGTCCTGATTGAAAACGACAGTCCTTAGAGCTGAGAGACGGAGTGTGGCGATACCTGTAGCCCCCCTCTTTAGGTAGGACAACGTCTCCAGGAGGAATGTTGGTGAACAGTCGAACAGGAGATTGCTTCCGACCTGTCTTCCCATGCTTATACAGGGGATGATTGTCATAGTCGACCTGGACACAAACACAGCCTAGGGTTTAGTTTATAGTCCATCTGAATGGCAACTTAGTCTGGGATAGTTTGTTGTCCATGTTCACAGAAACACAGCCCTAGGGTTAGTGTATAGTCCTCTTTAAGGCAATCAGCCTAAGGTTAGTTTATAGTCCACAGCCTAGGGTTAGTGTATAGTCCACCTTAATAGAAACATAACCAAGGGTTGGTTTATAGTTCACTTTAAGAAATCAGCCTAAGGTTAGTTTATAGTCCAATTTAAGAGAATCAGTCTAGGGTTAGCCTATAGTCCACTTTAAGAGAAACATAGCCTAGGGTTAGTCTATTGTCTGGTTTATGAGAAACACAGCCTACCGTTAGTTTATAGTCCAATTCAATGGAAAGGTCAGTTAATTGTACACTTTAAGAGAAGTATAATCTAGGATTAGTTTATAGTTCACTTGAAGAATAACATAGCCTTGGGTTACTTTATAGTCCAAATTAAAAGAAAGTTAGCCTAGAGCTAGTTTGTTGTATTTCATTATCACCAGTAAATTAAATCTATAGCTCAATATACTGCAATTCTGTATCTCTGAGGCTGCTGTACCACACATGGGTTACACCTATCAATTATAATGGGAAAACTAGTTATAGAGAAATGGGGAGACCAAGGGCCATCACATCACCTACATAATCTCATTCATAATTGCTTGAAAGTCAAGTCAGCATTCTGGGAAGGTTGACAAAAAACACAGCCACTGAGTAAGACGCTGATTCCCCTTCACAAGTGCACTGTACAATACGCTTACTAACGCAGTACAGTATGTTTTTCCATTGCGTTTTTTACAGTTTTGTTCATATACAGTAAATGTGAACTGGTAAGGCACCTAAAAATATCTAGCACTGAGCCATGCCAGTTTGCTGTTTGCTATTAAAATGACAAACAAAGAGTCCCGGTACTGCACCACATTATGGCTGTATCAATCACTGAGAAAAGGGATGGGCTGCCTACCTGGTAGTCTAACATGCTGAAAGAGGGGAGACACTCCAGGATGCGAGGCTCAAAGAAGTAAGGGAAGATCCACATCATGGGCATGTCCACACTACTGCTGTCTGCATGTACATGCAAATACATGAATGGTTAGCTGTTTGATTCAATTTTTTGTGTGTGTGTGTGTGTGTGTGAATTGAATTAATATGAAAAGAATCTATTTCACATGGAAAACTTGGATTGTAGCAGTAACACTGACCGGGGTTCTGCAGTTTCCTCCAAGTCTTTGAGATCAGAGAGAAACTGTTGGCCAGAGGCTTCACCAAGCCACCGAATGGAGGGTCAGCTACCATCACCACCCTCTCCCCATCAGACTCACTGAGGAAGGCCTGCAGGATCGCACTGGATGCCTAACAACAAAAGCACAGGCCCATTATCTTTATAAGCAAATACTAACAGCACTGCGTTGATCCAGTGTGACTCTATGGTAAAAAAAAATCTACGTGTGCTAACACCTACCTCGCCTCCAAAGAAGTGATGGTTAAACATGTTATAGTGGCAGAATTCATCCTGGTCATAGAACTGTGCATATCTGAAACAGGAACAATTAGATATTGCAGCATATCAGTGACTGGTTAAAGACTTGAGGCTTCAAATCGTGCTAACACAGCATATTGCCTTTTGTGCAGTGTTCCCTGTCTAACAAAAGCAAGCTGGAAAAACAGATCAAGTTTGAACTTATCTATATGTGCACAGAGCTGGCAAATACAGCATAGAGCTGTATCCAGGTAACAGTAAGGTGGGTGAGTGTACAGTGCAGGCTTCAGCAAGTCATGCAAGAACACACCCTGTCTGCAGTTATCTTGCACATTCTTTACAGAAACACTTAACAGAGAGACGGAGAGCAGATCGGAGGTAAGCACTGCTAACGGCCGTACTTTCACGCTAAATGAACTCGGATTAGTCTATATTTGACTGAGCACACCATAACAATAAGTAATCCTTACTTCAAGTATACGTCAACAAATTGCATGCTAAACAAGGAACTGTCAAACTCTTTACAAAAAGACTTGGTGCTTCACAACAATATACATATGGATTAAGCCAAAGGTTACAGTCCACATGCAAAGTATTCACAGAGCTATATAATGATTACATTTGGTTGTTGAAGTGGCTTTGTTTTCAGGAGATTTGGAGCAAAAATTAGACCATGTTCTACATAGCTTCCTTGCAGACAGAGCACTTGGCATGGACCCAGAACGGACAGGATTTCAAAGAGTTATGAAAACCTGAAGAACTGGCTCAGTCTGCAAACACAGGCATACCAAACAAACCTGGTTCAGACTATGAATGAACACAGCTTATCCAAACATGGCAGCTCCAGATTGAACATATCTTGATTTCTTCTTTCTTTCCTCAGAAATGGCAGGGAAACAGCCAACATCTGCTGCTAGTGGACTGTCAGCACCGGGTCTCTCAGTCCAGAGTGGTCTTGGCCCACCATCTGCAGGCAGCCAGAATGTACTGCAGGACGGTGGACTGAGCTTTACTTCACTGGACTCCAGTGGAGACGGGGTTGTTCAGCCCTTTCCACGTTCCCCAAAACTACTAAGGAAGCTAGCTGAAGCTGGACAACTTACAGAGGTAAATGTGTGTAGTAAAGACTCTATCAATGTGCTTTCATTTTTCAGCTGCATATATACAGAGTGGGTCTAGAGGTGGTCTTGTATAAGTGTAGTGGGTAAAACACAGCACTAACACGGCTGTATGCAATCTTGAGGCACGCTGCGTAAAAGCACCCACTAAACAGCCCATGTTGGTGTTATGAAGCAAGGCATCACAGGGTGTCCAAAAAGTCAAACATCATAGGGAAACTGTTGGCTAAACTCTGCTTATCAGAGGTGGAATTCAAACCCTGCCTCCTTTTGGACACCAAGGACCCTGATGCCTTAGACCAATTGGCCAGAGAAAACAAGTGCAACAAAAAAATAGGTGGTGTTACTGATATCAATCACTACACTATACACTAACACTAACTCCGGCGACTTGAATTTCTTCTTTTTTTAGTGGTTGGTAGGGGTGAAGATGGCAAAAATAAAAACAAAATAAAAACTTCTTCTAACAGTTGTTTTGATTTGTGACTTATGCCATGCGAATGCCCATATCCAACACCTGGATTTAATTAGGGCAAATAGGGTGAATTTCTGCTTAATTGGATAGCTACGGTACAGAGAGACAGGACAGACAGGGCAGAGAGAGGGGATGACATACAGCGAATGGCCCAGGCCAGAATCCACATACTATACCACATACTATTGAGCTCAGCTCAATAGTATGTATGCTCTCTACATGGTGAGCCACCGGAGTGCCAGAATCAGTGGCATCTTAATTGGGGAGACGGAGCACTCTTCTTTGCTGCAGCTCCAGTTTGTGATTTATACTGGGTGTGTTATGGGTGTGTTACCTAAAAATCTTTCTTGAGTAACTCAAGTCCACTCTCTATAGGAGCAGTTATCTAGACGTGTGGAGGAACTCAAGGCAGAGAGATCCAAGGCTGAGGCCCATATCCAGTCTCTGAAGAAACGCAAGGCAGATCTCTCTGTAAGTAAAAGACCACGTACTTCAGAGGCAGTACCACCTGCAGTGAGAGTAAATGTAATCTCATAGCTGCAGGGTGCAGATAAAATCATTTACCAAAACTTGTGATCTGATTGGCGATATCTCGTGGGAGACTGAACGCTTGTGGTATAAACCTGGCATAGCATTCATGCAGTTTCTGTTCTTCATTCCGTCCATTTTCCTTGATGAAGAGGAGCACAGAGGTAATGAAGCAGCAGGTTCGCGAGCGCTTTGAGGGCATGCAGTCTCTCCTGAAGCAGGACGAGCAGGCCGTTCTGGACTCCCTTGAGCTGGACCTGAGACAGACCAGGACTAGACTTGACCAAGTTTTGAAGAACTGGGACCAACACCTGGTCCAGGTCACCAAGAGTATCGCAACCACACAAAGAGAGCTGAACAAGGACCAGGAGGCAGAGGGAGACATGAAGGTTTATTTAAGAAATTTAAGAAAGATACCAACTGAACACCTTATGGGTATTATATATGGTAAACATCGTATTTCTGTTTGTGTCCTTTACAGGGCCAGACCGAAAATGTGAGGTAATGCCCAGCACTCTACCATCTTATCTTATTACTCTTTTGGTAAGCACGTGAAGAACTGCTCTAATTTAAATCTCTTGTTCTGAAATGACCATGATCAATGTCTTCCCAGTTCTAAGAAGCCAGATGCTTCTGAGAGAGCAATCCAATTAAACAAAGAGAGATTTGAGAAGCTTCTGAAAACACTAAGTTCCATCTCCAAGGATCTGAGGGCCCAGCTGCAGAGGAAGACTCTTCTGTTAGGTAGGACCATTATGTCTTTATGGTAACAATCGCTTGAACCCATCTGAGCACTGTGAACTTAGTAACTCAGGGTGGCAGAGAGCTGTAGCGAGTAGAAAGGCTGTCCTTCAATCTGAAGGCCCAGGTTAAGAACCTCGAATTTGGCAAACATACACTCTGCTAAAGTGTCTTTGAGCAACACGCTGAATCCCTGCCAGTCCAGAGGTGCTTCTCTGTAGATGAGCCTGACCTCACTGTGGAGGGGGGCAGGGTAAAGAGAATTTCAAGGCAAAGAGTAAACTCTGAAGTGTATACTCTTTTAGTTCAGTTTGCCTTTTGGATTGAAAAAAATTACCAAAACAGCTGAAAATGTGTGACTACTTATATTCAGTCAGTTTTGCATGTGATCTTTGTTGGTAATGAACACCACTGAGGGTAAATTATAGCAAAGGATGCAAACAAGTCCAGCATACTTTGCTAATGTTAGGGGAACTGTAATTAAAGGACTCGCCTGCCACCAAAATGGATTTACCAAAACTCTGTCCAATAAAACCACTTGTGTGCTTGTAGTGCGAACCCAAACAAACCAAATAGAAATACAGAAAAAAAATCAACTTTTCCAGTGTGGTTTAGACCAAAGGAAGAGCACTTTAGGTGTGTTGATGCCTTTAGATATGCTAGAAATATCACTGATGAAAAGTCAAAATGCCATCACTCTGTTACATTTCAGATTCATCCCCTGTGATGATTGACACGCAGACCTGCCATGGCCAGATAGCAGTGACAGCAGAGGGGCGTGGCATCTGCTTCTCAGGCTCCTCCCCTTCTACTCCGGAGCATCCTCTCCAGTTCGACAAGGTGTGCTGCGCTTTGGGCTCACTGTCTATCACAACTGGCCAAAGCTACTGGGAAGTGGATGTTCACTGCTGCTCTGCCTGGGCTGTAGGCGTGGCCTATGGCTGCCTGGAAAGGAAGGGGCGGGACAAAGGTGCCAAACTGGGCCGAAACAGGAACTCGTGGTGTGTGGAGTTCCGGGACGGGCGTCTTTCTGCTTGGCACAATGACCGCAATTTGCCGTGCCAGGGCGTTCGGCAAGCGACACCGGGAAAGGTTGGAGTGTGGGTGAATTACGAGAAGGGCCAGTTGACATTTTATGATGCAGAGACCATGTTCGTTTTACAGAAGTTCTCGGCAGCCCTGACGCCGGTGTTTGACAGGGCTCATCACCAGTTCACTGAGCCCCTGTACCCAGCTGTGCGACTCCTGAGACCACCAGAGAGCCAGGTGTGGCCGAACCACCTGGAGATCTGTAACCTTAACACTCACATGATATTCTAGAAATGTACCAGACATCACCTGGTATCATTAAATACACGCAGGACAGTGATGTGGGTTCTAATGTGATGTCTTGCTACTGTCTGAAGCCCTTACTATCCCTGTATGCCACTGTGATAGAACAGCGGAAGAATACGGTATGACAGACCCACCTGAAGTCAATGTCCAGCAGGAGACTCTTCATAGGCTCATGCTTCCCCTCCTGGTTACGCAACTTGATCAGCTCCTGAAGTCTGGCGCAAAGATTGAAATAAAAACACATTCCTGACAGTGTTTCATATGTCAGTCATCTGTCTGCACAAAAACACCTGGCCTGTAGTAAATATCATCTGCTCATCAGAATCAGATAAGTATTACAGGAATTTGTCTTTGTCTACATACAGTGCAGGGGAACTGTAAGGCATGCCAGCAGGTAGCAAACTACACATTCCAGTCTATAAATATACATTCAGCATTCAATCACTATGCCAGCATGGCACCAAGGAGGATGAGATGTGTGACAATTATACTTGTACATAGAGAAATAAACATTTATCTATGTTGTATGTAAATGCACTCCTGTACTAGGCCTCAAGTGATATGAGTTTAGAAGACTGATACTTTTGTTTTTGTGGTGAAGCTGACAATTAGACATTTTGTGCCAATATTGAGTCATCTATCTTTAAATTTGACCATGTTCAAGTGACAAAATTACAAGTATTTGGTGTTCTATATTATATGTTCTGCTGGGGTATTATATTCTTGCCCTGATAAAAAAAAAAAATAAACAGCCTCTGAAACAGCACATTAGAGTTCTGTAAGGCAGAAGAAACTCTGTGATACCTTGCTGCTTTTAAATCAATTCATTTATACAAACATTATTGAAAAATTACATCAATAAAAAAAAGAAAATTTTATGGCATTTCTTGTTTTACAAAAATCTTTTTGTGATGCGCCCATCTGACGTGATGGAGGAACCTACATCAGATTGGCCAATGTCTTAGTCTTTAATGCAATATCAGCCTCATATATCAGCAAACTGATAAATCAGTCTAACACCAATCTGTAGAGATTGTGACTACATAGAAATGTACATTTGCACATCTGTCTGTCATCTGTAACATATAAATCTGTCAGTGAAGATGCTTGTCTTTATCTGCCTGCTGTACTATTTTTAATGTTTGGTTGTCTTCGCTTATAGAGATTTCTATTTGTCCTATTTTTTATCTCTACTCTTTATCCCAACAGGGATAAGTTCAGTTTCATCTAATCTATTAAATTAATGTCTCTCTGAATGACAAAATCCACCAAAGAATGCCTCTCACCTTGGTGTACCCACACACAGCACCTTCCTGTAACCCCGGCCAGCCAAGGTGTCCAACAGGAAGTGTGCGCTGTGGTCTGTGAACAGGTACTGGGCGTTGCTCTTCTTGTTCTCTAGGGGACACAGCAACACGCTGGGCCTCCTCAGCTGGGCTGCAGTGATGGCAGTGGACTTGTGGGAGGTGTGGGCGTCACGTTCGCCCGGTAGGAGCAGCATCTGACAGTCCTGACAGAACTTCTTCTCATCCAGCGGGAGCGAGGCGAACTTTCGAAACCTGAGGGAGAAGTTTGGTCCATGAAAACTGACTCACTAGCATATGATCATCAGCTGTATATGGAAACCAATTCCTGCAACATGAAAAAAAAATCCCAGACCTGTGTTTTTTTCCTCACAACTATGACTGAATAATGCAGAATTGTGTGGTATACTTCTACAATTGTGATTCACACAGACTTGTGAGATATTTTCTCACAATTGTGACTTAATAAGTCACAGCATTATTTTAATATTGTGTAATTCCTCTAGTAATGTCAAAATCTCTTTGTTTGTGAAACCATGTTAAAAATTTTCCTTTATATTATCTATCTTTCATAGACTAATTAGGCGACCGCACCACAGACTTAAGCTGCTGGCTGTAAGACCTCTTGCAAATTAATGCATATACTTTATAACTGTTAATAGAAATCTCACAGTTGCGCAGTCACATTAAATCAGTTTTTTCATGTGGTGGGAATGGGCTTCCACAGTTATATATGTCTGCTTGTGATTTGTAAAATCTTTTAAGACATGTTCTATGAGGCATGTGTCATTTCCAATAAGCCACTGCTGGATTATTGTATGCATTTTGGTATGATGTTCCCTCCATACAAGACAGAGTGGAGCATATCAGGGCTACTCTCCTCTGACATGTCTGCAGCAGGCCAGGTGGTTTCACCAGGGACGTTTTGACAGTAAGTATAGTCTTTTTCAATAGCGTCCACTGGCTGCTGCTGTCCTCTTACCTGTGGTAGTACTGCTGATGGGTGAACGCAGGTCTCTTGGCCTGGTTCTCTGCCTCTCTGGCCAACAGCCTGGCCTCCGACACCTCACAGACAAAAAAGCATTATCACCAATGAATGTTCAAATGACCAGTCACGACCATAAAAGAATAATGCAATTGTCACATCAGAAAAGGTGATGCTTCTGGCTATGAAGCTGCGACTAGAGAGCGTACCTTTTCATCCTCCCACTGAAAGAAGCTGCAGTCTTTTCTGTCCCTGCAGGCTGAGCAGGCATAAAACATCCTGCCCTTTTCATCTCCTTTGCAAACCTTCTCAAACAACAACGCTGGGCCTGGCAAATGACAAATAGAAGCTGTTATGTAACTTAGATTATTTTCCATCAGGTTATTATAACCCCAGTACGCACCACTCTGCCTCGAAAGGCAAAGACAAGCCACACAAAACTCCGCTAAAAAATCCATGTCTTCTGCCAAAATACATACCGCCACATACTAATTCCAAAAGTTGAGATTTTATTGAAATAAGACCTGCTTAGTGGATCATAACTATGCCGATTGTACAAAATGATATTCTTTATTAGTAAAATGTCTCAAGTCATGTTGTGCCATATATTTTGCCGATAAGAAAGCCAACTTTAATCTACCAACTTTTTAAAAGCAACTTTCGGCTACCCTGATTTCTGCCTCACCATGCGGACAAGATGGAGCTTTCGTTTGATCCTCTGGAAGAATAACTTCTATTCCAAAGCCGTCGTCGTTTGGCCCGGACACATCCATGTATTCAGAGTTATATTTATAGCTAAACTGGAAGACAACTTTGTGAAAATGAGGGTTAAACCTCACAAGTGGAAGCCATGCCGTGTGTTAGTATTAGTCGCGTATATTTGACGTCAGGATCGTCTTATCGCGATAAAAGCTAACTGACTGTAATTTTTTCACACACACAAAATGCTTCTTGACTAGTTGTATCCGTTGTATCCGTTCTCTTTATATAGCCTATCTATGGTTGTATCTAGCAAATGCTCTCCAAATAAACTTTCAGATTAAAAGTCAGTATTTTTAATACCGTTGGGCTCCTTGAGAACAGCAGAATTTTTTTTAAATAAATAAGCTTCCAGTAAAATAAACAAAACACTTATTTACAACAAAATACACTGTACATAGTTTAATTTTTTTCTAACATGTTTTTAAAAACATATTTTATTTATTTATTTATTTATTTATTTACTCATTCATTCATTTTTATTACAAAAAATTGGTTAAAATGTTACAAGGACAGTTTTCACCAATTACAGTGTAAAACTGGTAATAAACAAGCGTCACCCCAATAACATTGCTG
>OMKZ01031694.1:20321-32835 GCA_900302535.1 Neoniphon sammara
CATTGCTGGATGCCATAACAGAATATAGCCTACTGCAATATAAAGCAAACTATGCTGTGGAAAAGACACTGCATCTGATTTGATGTAATGCAATGTAATACTTGCTCCAGTGGGAGGCAGTAAAGCACCGAGAATCAGCCTTGTCACTGCACCTGTCATAATGGGCTCAGATTGAAATATAATGAAGAGTCTCATGCTCCATAAATTGTCTCTATGAATTCAAGCTGTCAAAACAGAGTCAGAAAATGACACCGTGATTATATTGGGTAATCAAATCAAAGATGATTTATATCATATCATGGGACAATAAAAATGATACATCAATAGCAGGCTACTTCAATAATGCATTAGTTAAGCAGCAATAAGGCACAATTGATGTCATTTATGCTTTTGTCAGCCTTTTAGCGAAATGCTATGTTGAGCTAGCCTATTTTGATGGAAATTTCAGTGATCCTCATGGGGAATGTTACGTCCTGTGTTGTGTGTGTGTGTGTGCGTGTTCTGTGTACCTGCCTTTTGTGTGCGTTTCAGTGAGCTGGCACCAATCATTGGTCCATCTAATCAGTGGCACCTGAGCGACCTATTAAGGCCCTTCCTCCACCGTCTGTCCCTCTCAGCCAGAAGACACGGCAGCAGCAGTGAATCCACCACACCGTGTTATTATGTCTTTGATTTTCCTTTGTTGGTGTAGCTATACTGTCTTTTGTTTTATTTAGTTCAGTTTTCCTTTATTCATGTTATTTCCCTGAGGCAGGTCGTAACATGGATATTGGGTCGTTGCAGCAAAATAGTCGGATAGGATCATGTAAAGAAAAATAGTATATAGGTATGCATATATGTGTGTGCGCGCGCGCGTGTGTGTGTAGGATAGCAAATTGGAGGTATGAAACATAACACATCTGACTAGAAATGTATGCCTGAAAAAATATTAGGCTATTATGAGGGTGTGCTAAATAACAGTTCAGCATAGGCTACTGAGACAAGGATGAATGAGAAAATTTACGATATGAATACTAAACATGAAATCCATGTGCTATGAAATAGCCTGAATGGAGATTTTATAAAAGCAAATGTATATGCAATACGTAGAAAACGAGAAAGAGCACTGGATTATGAAACAGCCAAATAGGCATGCTATATGAATTTATAGTTTGACCAAGTTCACTGTTACATAAGTCCAGTCTGTGACAAAGAGCAGTATATGCTTTCCGTTCACGACATCGTTCTCCCCAGACTGACAAAGGATTCCTCTGGGTCCTCTGTTGTTGTCGCAGGTCTGCTCACTCCGCTGCTGCCTCCTGCACCGTGCGCTTTGTTTACACCGAGCTCCCTGTAGTCCAAAACAAGCACGACGTCGGTCGTTTTAACGGCGTTGTACGTTCAGAAGTACTACAATTCCCATGTATTCGCGCGGGCCGAGCAGCGAGCGCAGTGGCGCTGTCACACGCGCTATTCATCAGCAGACTGCTTGGATGCTGAATTGCGACAAGCTAGCAGAGGTTAGCTAGGATACCACAGGAAGTTATGTGATTTCACCTCCAAGTTGAAAGCGGAGAATTAAAAAAAGGCACTTCAACTTAAAAAAGTAAGCATTTGGCTGCCTTGAACCTTACTGATATTATTATAATATAAAATTTAAAACGTCCTTGAATTGCTGCGTGGTTTCTAGTTGAATATGTGAGTTGAGAAGTTATCTTCCATGGAAGATGTCGTCGTCTTTAAATATTATGCTTAAACATTTATAAGGTGGTGTGAACACGCCATATTTTGTTTCCAAATAATTCACCGCAAAACGCCCGTGAACTCGCGAATTGAGTTCAGAAAACCCAAGAAGAGTTGTTCATGTAGAGCAAGTCAATTTAAGTTTAAATCGAAAAATGATTAACGTTAGCCTACAGAACTTAGGGAAACGGTGCAACCAAAAATACAAATGTTTAGTTAATATAGACGAACTCATACTTTTATTATGCTGCGGAAATGGGATTAAAAATTCAAAATGCTCACTAAACAGTTTGCTGGCATTGTATACATATAGCTACAAGAATGCTAATCCAGTTTTCCACATATTTTTATGCCGGTTTAAATCTTTCTGAGCTAGATTTGTAGCCTATGTAGATTTGTGGGCTAGTCTTGAGGTTGCCTATACTGGACCCCACTATTATAATACTTCAAAAAGGTTGCAACATATGTTCATCAGCAGGGCCTTTTAATTTGAAAACTGCTACCCACTTGCTGTTGTATCTAGCTTGACTCTGGTCGCAGTTCTCCACGGTGCGCCCACACCCAGCCTGCACTGTCGGCCGCAGGGAGGGAACCAGTCCTGCAGCATACAGGACATTGTGTTTAGGAGATATCTGAGGCTTTAACACCGAAGGACAACCAGGCTGTCAGCAATATTTCTGCGTCAGTAATTTTCTATAATTCATCCTTTAGGGGGGAGTAAAGCTTGTGCGCTCTGCAGCAGCTGGCATCATCCATGTCCTGTCAGTGTGGATAGTGGGCTATTTACTCTACATCATCTGACTGAGCAAGACATCTGATCTGGCATGATGAGCAGCACTGGTAAGATCACTCAAGATTTAAGCTTCTTACACTGGGTTTCCTCTAGCAATGGCTAAATATTATTACTAAATATTAAGGAGAATGCCTATAATATACCTATAATATTCCTATAGGGACTTTTGGTGTGGCTGTGATGATCAATAGTGAGTGTACTTTATCTCATTTTCTGTGGCATCACTATAATATTTCCATGTGAGAAATTTGTATGGCATTCCCCTATGTATAATAAGGTCATATGACAAGAGTACCATCACCTGCTAGTGAAGACAGCAGCATAAAGGTGCAGCTGAATGTGATCCTGCAAGAATGGTTGAGTTTCACTAATACTGAGACACGATTTCGCCTCTGCATGTCCGTGTTGAGGTAAATGTCATTTGGACTAACTGGGCTGGGTGTAGAAACGCCCACCGTGCCCACAGCGGGCCCAGCGGCTGTGTCATTATGTTGTATTGCAGTGACTCCCTGTTTACAGAGGCATGACTACTGTCTACAGCAGGTCTGACTGCTGGAAGGCTGCTGTTCGAGCTGTGTGTTCTGCCTGTGTAAAATTCAGCATCGTAATAGGAGGCTGGTCTTCATCATGAAACCCATTTACCCTTCAGTCTTGCACCATCTGTGCTGCACAATACATTTGTTTACCATATGCAAAGAAATAAGTGCTGTGTTCTACGATTCCTTTAGCATAGCACATGAATGCTATGAGTGTTGTAGTGGTAAATTAAGAAGTTGACAATCTGTGAGCTCCAGGTAGTGATCATCCTGAGGTAAACAAGCACCAGAAATTAGCTATACTTTTGGGAAAGCAATCATTTATCCCTCTTTCCCTTAAAAGACCCAATCCTCATATAACGTATATCAGTCAGATGTCACTTATAGGTAAATGGAGTCTTGGTGGGTTTCCCCTCCACTACAAACATAATAGGCCCCACTTAATTAGATTTTCCCCCTAGGATTCCTTAACATTTCTGTTGTTGGATATGATAAAGAGTAACATAGCTGGTTTATAGTTGGCAGATAACTCAAGGAGAGAATGAAATCTATGATCAAAGTAGTCATTATTGTACATTCCCACACTTAACTGATGGTGAATGAAGTAACAGTAATAGTGAAAAAAATTAAACTTGTGTTCATTTTGCTGAGGAGCCCCGGGGCTCTTTAAAGGAAACCTCACCTTGGGAATCTGCATTCGTACTCTGTGTTCCAGAAAAGTCAGAAAGTCAGAAATTCCAACTCCCTACCAGAAAAAATGCACTGCAACAGCCCTTAAAGTGAATTTCAAGAAGGAGTCTTGGAGGATTTCCAAGACGCAGTTATCTATTGTTACGTCATTATGATGGCATACACTGTAAATGCTACACCTTATTAATTTTAGCTTGACATGTTTATAATCCTCAAAATACACTTAATTTTGATTTTCACCGTGGCGTGATCTTAAATCTATCAATTCAGAAGTGTGGTAAATTACTAAACATATACATTTTAATGTAAAGCTGTACTTACAGTTGCTTATAAGATGCTAACTAGCTAGCAAACATTGCTAATTGTCAATAATAACATCGTGTATGGCATTATTTTGTGCACTGTTGCATAGGAAACACTTTTACACTTCTTTTTTTCTTTCTTTTTTTTTGTGGGGGCTGGGGGGAACTAGACCACTTCCGAATCTACTGGCTGGGAATTTTTGACGTCCAACTCTAAATAGAAAGCAGTCATAGAGCAATAGGTCTAGTCAAAACCAAATATGATATGGTGAATTGTAGTGAGGGCAGAGCCTCGGGCCCAACAATAAGTCCAGCTCTTCACCACAGAAAGCACAGAGTTCCCTGAGCTTGGGCAAATGGTTTTAATGAGGGGAGCGATCAATGCCCTGCACAGCAAGAGCTCCACTGTTTGAACCTCTAATGAGAGGGTGCTGCAGTTCGTCTGGGACTGAGACAGGGGAAATTCATTAGCACAATGCTGTAAACTGACAAAGAAGAGACAAACAGGGGACATGTCTGTCTGGGACTGTGTGTCCTTTGTCTGTGATGCTTTTAGAAGTTTGACCTTTCACCTTCCAAGGAATGTCGGCTGGATATGTCAGGAGAGGAGGAGAGTGGAAAATTCATTTCAAATCTCTACCTGTGTGTGATGACAGCTGGCCTCCACATGTGTGCTGTTGGGCCAGGTTGTTCATGATAAACAGTATCAGGTGTGTGTGTGTGTGTGTGTGTGTGTGTGTGTGTGTGTGTGTGTGTGTGGGTGTGTGTGTATGAGAGTGTGAGATCCTGTTGTGTTTCAATAAAAATGTCTGTCTAGAATTGAAATTTGAAGGCATTCTCTACAACAACAGGCTCTGAAAACATGCACAGTAACATGCAAAGTTATGGTGAAACTAAGTGTAGAACTACACCTACGGGTCATTTTTTTCTTTTGTTTTGTTTTGTTTGAACCATAGTGGAAGAACTTACTTTGTTCCATTTTTGTATTTGGTTCATTTGAGTTCACCCTGTCCAATTTCAAACAAAACCAAAGTCCTATGGACTCATTTATAGTAGAGATTTAATGAAGAGGGTAAGTACAGGAGTCAAAATGTGAGTCCAGTCCCTGTAACATTCGCTAAATATGAAAGATTTGTCAGCGGTCTTTGCCATTATTGACCTTCCTTGTATTCATATCAGTTAAGAGCACATGAAAGAACAGGTAAATATAAGCATCAGTCCAGACTTCATTTTGTTATTCTGGGCTTTCCATGAAAAACTGCTGGCTATTAGAAGTCAACATCCCCCATGTCAATGTCCTATACCCATAAACCCTTGCATTTTGGGGCTGTTTCCAGTAGTTGGTTGGGTTTACGTCCTGCCTCAATTTATTTTGAAATGTCACTTTATCACCAACTCTTCAGTAGCCAAAGTTTTACATCAGCAGCATTGTTTGTGGTTACTACTAATCTTGTACGTCCTTAGTTTGGACACACTGAAAGCACTGAGCCCTGGCACAAGCGGGAGTAATTATCAGTGACTAACAGGGATGAATGATTGGACAATCTCCTGTTAATTCCAGCTCAGATTCCTGCTGTGGGTCACATGAGAAGCAGCCTGATCAATAGTGATTTCTCAAGCTGCTTTCTGACTGCGTCTAGTTGAAGTTGCTAGTGCAAATTCACGAGCCTTTGGCAGTAGTCTCACATGACCGGTTATTGGACTCTAGGGTCAGCATAACATAAGTCCATCTGTTGTGCAGGTCTGAAGCATTGTGATACACCCAGTGATGTCATGTTTTCAGAAAAGCTTTCTTTTATTTATTTATTTATTTATTTATTTATTTATTTTTCCCCTTAAAAGGCCCAACCTCCAAATAGCTTGCATCAGTTTCATGCTGATTATTATCATGTACTGTCAACTAGCCTCATGCATATTTAAGAGTAGATAAAGTCAATTCTGTGAATAAAAAGGTGGATAAACTGTTGAGGTGGGTTTAACCTCCACCCCATCTCTAAATGCATCTCAAGCCCAAACACACGAGGAAATCAAACCCTGTAACTGTGTGGAATGTGGGCTCAACACATTACTGTATCATCTATCTATCTATCTATCTATCTATCTATCTATCTATCTATCTATCTATCTATCTATCTATCTGTCTATCTGTCTGTCTATCTGTCTATCTGTCTGTCAAACTTTATTTAGGCCTAGCACTTTAGAGCAACAAATAAAAACAAGTACAAATAAAAAGAAAAAGTAGGCAAAATCAATCAAATATCATCGAACAAGGACAAGGGCAACTTGAAATGTATGTATAAGGACAGAGGCAAAAGGCAGATGATGTAGCACTGAGAAGAGAACACAGCAATGAGCATCATGATCATTATTATCAGTAACAGATCAGCTGCAGGCAGCCCTAACACCATCACAAAGCATCTGTCAAATTCCAGTGAGGTGATCTAATACTCCGTCATTAGCTGGGTTGTGATCCGTTGCTGCCCTCTTGGCCTGTGGCAAGCAGGGAATCAGCTTAGCAATGTGCAAACCAGTGAAAGTAACTGCTTAGTTTTAGGTTGGAACGAAAACTTGTAGAGTCTTAAGCCTTGATTGCACATGAAGCACTACACTGTTGTTTGGAGAGTCCAGTCTGATGTTAAGATGCTGCAGGGGTTGATCTCCAGTCAAGTCACATGCAAGACATTGACAGTTGGGTTTGATGGGTGCTCTAGTTGGCTAAAGCACATAGTACCATGTAACTGCAATTTCCTGGAATTGAATGTGCACTTTTTTTGTGTGTAAAAATGTGCTAAAACCCCGTCTCTGTCAGCTGTCCAACAAAGCAGCATTATCAAATCATGTTCTCTAAAACCTTGGAGTCTGATATCTCCCTATTTAGCACTAAGTGTTAGAATAGATAGACTGGAGGGGGTCTTGTACACCTAAACTGCTTTAACAAAAAATGAATGAATAAATAAATAAAAAAAAACAAAAAAACATTTGGCCCTCACAGTTGTATAGCTGGATAAGAGTGTCAGCTAAATGCCTAAAATGTAAAAAAAAATGTAAATGTAAATTTTGTGATCCATCAGCTTAATTGAGGTTTATTTACCTTACTTTTGGATTGGACTCAAGAAGCCAAATTGTAAACATTACTGCTGCTTTGACACTTTGCCTGTGTTGCTCAACATGTTTAGCCACTGGTTGTATGCTGAAAGTTTTTGAAATACTTGTAAGAGAGTAACTGTTATTATTTCTCATTATGAACCAGGCATATGCAGTGAGAACACCCACATACCCACCCACTATCCCATACAAACACACACTAATAAATACCATTTGGCTGTGGTTTGGCAACAGTGTTGCAGTAAGCCTCGTCCCCTCTGGCCCCATGCAGTTAAATGTGTGTCGTAAGTCAAGTGTTACAGCAGCATGCACAAGTCCTGCTCTGAACAACATGTGCCTCTGGGATCTGTGTGTGCTTCACTATGTGCTCTGTGTCATGGCAGATGATAGATGTGTTTGCACGTGCAGTTTGTGCTACAGCGTAGTGTTTGTATAAAGGGATGAGATAGAAAGTGAGAGGCGTGAAGGGCAAGATTGGAGCATCTATATTCACTAAATGAGCGTGGGAATGTCTAATGCATGAGTGTGTGTGTGATGGTAAGGTCAGACTGATATATGGCGTTGATACTAGCCTTTTATTAAAAATCAGATTTGGTCCAATCAGTGTCATCCACCTCTTTTGTTTTAATGATTTAATATATATAATGCAGTTTGGAACCATTTTTACTGTATAACGAATTAAAAATACACTGTCTAGTTATAGCTGTGATTCAGCCTGCTCAGCTGCATCCTGGACCCTCCATTTCTTTCTAGTCCCCACCTCTGTTCCGGCCAACAAGGCCTCTGGGTTGCTGGACTCGCTGTACTGCAGCACCTCTTTTGCGTGGCTGAGCATGAGCTCCTCATTCAGGTTGCAGGTGGGGACCTTCAGCCTGTTCCTCTGCCCATACAAGACAGTGCTGCTGAGGTTCTGAGGAAGTGCCAAGCACATGCAGAGGTCATGGTTGATCTTCCTCTTGAAATCCCCTACAGTCAACAGTAGGGGATCACAGACCAGTGTGGGCCATAGGATCTGTGGCAGGATGCCAGGGCTGGTAAATTCAAGTGTTGGATTTACCTAGGAGCCCTGACTTGATAATCATACTCCAGTTATCACACGGCTCCTTGGATATATGCTGTGTCCTTCAGGATGCAGTCAAAAGCCAAGCATTTCACAGGACTCTCTAAGATTAATGGAATCAGATTGCACCTGAGGAAGAGGCAGACCTTTCCTCTCTACAGCATTGAGGATCTGCACATTGCTGGCTTGAAGTGCATTTGTGTCTAGGGTGTAAGCTTCTCCCAGCCCTGGAGGACCACCTGTATCCATTGCTGTTATTACTGTCAGGTCCATGAATGCTCTGACAAGGGCCTGATGATTCTCTTCTCTAGTGGATGCCACTCCAATGTACTTGTCTAAGAGGTGACTCTGAGAACAAATTTGTTGTAATATGTTTGTAATATAGAAGGAGGTTGCTGATCTTGCCTGGGACATTGTGGCGATCAAGGGCAGTTTCCCCCAACTTGTGTGAGGTATAGATCCATATTTGTCTGAAAGGTCCAGCCACAGCACCAGGTCTCTAACCCTTTCCCGATCCATTGTGCGATCACCCTTGTGTTCTCAAGGCACCCTGGGACGTATGTGACGCCACTTTCCTGCACTGAGGTGTCAATGTAATGATTCTTCAGGAGGTATCTGCCAGGGCTCAGGCAACAATACCCAAAAATATCCTTCTCTTGGTGCTGAGCAATGAGGTAAATTGATTTCTCCATTTCTCCATTTCGATTTCTCCAGCTTCGGAATCCAGACAGCCTCTGCAAGTCACCCTCAGGATCCTCCACAGTTGATGTAGAAGTTTTGGGCCACTTCTTGTACTCCTTGTTGGGCAGACCAGTCAGTCCAAGGGCCAAGCTAGCTCTGACTGGTCTACCATCCTCCTCTTCCAGCTTCCTTGTTCTTGAACTTGATGGTGGGTGCTTCAGGCTTTATCAAGGTCCTGCAGTAACCCAAGTCCTGCTCCCTAGCTGTGTCTTTCTAGGTGTTGTGAAAAGGTATCTTCTTTTCTGGGGAGGACAGGTCTCTGCGTAAGCAGCTGTCTCATGAAACCAGAGGGATTTGCATTGAAGGCTGCCTGCCTCCTGGTCCAGTCTGTCCTGCAGAAGTTGAGGACTTTGCACCTTAGGATGCTTCAGAGCTCTGCTTGTGCACCCTTCTTCTTCTCTGCAGCCTCTGTGAACAGATGGCTCAAGTGACCTCAGTTCCTGTCCTGACTGCCTGATCTGTTCTAATGTGACATTTTACAGTAATCAAATTCCACACAAGGATGTATGAACAATTTTAGTTGTAGTATCTCTTAATGGTTTAAATGCTATTTCACATGATTTTCAGAAACCAATGTTTGTCAAACCCTAGTTTGTCTGTATGTGTATGTATTCCAGGGATAGTTATAGGGCTGAGTGGCATGGGCATTCGTGTTTCCTCTGTAATTCTTTTTAGTAGCAGTAATTTTGGCTGATTTTTTTCCATGCCTGTCTTTGTTATGCATAGCTTTAATGGTGTACGCCTAAAACTGCTGCTTCTTAACCATGACAGAAGCTCTAATAATGTCTTTTGGGTGAACAGTGGGTAGGATTTTAGCTTTTCTTTCTATTTCAGGGTTTCTTTAGCATTGGTGGGGGTGTTTTTGTTCTGTGACTGTGATGCCCACCACTATTGAATGAATGTCCTGGAAACACTGGTGGGCAGAACAGGACTGAACTGTCAGTCTGGCTGGCTTCATAGCTGTTCTTACTGGGAGAAATACTGGCTGATCCCAATGGCGCTAGCTCCTGTACTGGGCCGCAAACACTCGTGCATGCAGGCATGCGCGCGCACACACACACACACACACACACACACACATACACACACACTAGCAGTTTAGCTTGCAATGTGGCGTGGGCTTGTGACATTTCCCTAGCCTGCTGTTTTACGTTGGTCTTTGATGTAGGCAGGAATGGCATGTTGTTTATCCTGCGTGACCCCATAAACTGAAAATCACATCAGTTTGGTCAGAAAACAGTTTTCAGATGCTCATAGCTAAGGTTAGACTGATCATTTTGGTTTGAAGATGATGATTTCTAGTATTTTGTGCCATCATGAAATATCTTTAACTCTGATGTTTTCTTGCTCCAGAAAATCCAAAAAATGACAAGCTTTCAGTATTTTCCCGGATTTTTGTCTGTGGGGACTGCAAGTGTCTGAAACTAAATTCAGACCTTTATAACAGACTAAACTCTCTGCTAAACGGCAGACTAATGAAATTATATTACATTGGTTAGCTGCTCCTTAATGTTTTAAGATATGTTCATATTAATAACAGCCAAGCATGCTGACATGGAAATGTTTGCTAATTAATACATTAATTAGTTTAATTAATTAACTCATAAGCACAACTTGCTATGTTAAATATGTCATGGTGATTATAATGGGACAGTGCCTCTTCTTAATAAAGCTAAAATAATTATCCAGAACTCCTAGTTTTCCTTAAGATAAAGTTGAAGCTGTCTTTAGGGCCATCGCTTAAGTAACAAAATAAATATAAAATAAAGAAGAAAAAAGAAATCAATAAAACTGCTTTTAGCAGTTTAATTGCACTAAAATTTTATTGCAATAAAATGATGAAAGATTAAATTGCTTGACTTATCAACAGGCTTCCACTGTTTTGGCACTACCAACACTGTTCATTTGCATGTCCTGTAACTGATTCATAAAAGCGCACCGCGGTGTAAAAAATACAACCACCTTTTGACAGACGGTATCCAGCTCAAGTTCAATTCACATTAAAATTACAGCTATTGATAAAAAGCCAACCTAAACTGAGACTAGTATTTAATCCTTAATCCTTGGAAACGTAACATAATAATAATAATAATAATAATAATAATAATAATAATAATAATAATAATAATAACATTTATTATTGTTATTGTTATTATTATTATCATCATCATAATCACAACATGGCACTGTGGTTCCCGATGGTTAGCAGATGCTTTCTTTTTGACACTTTTTTTTTGTCCTGCCACAGTTTTTGGCAATCAAGAGGTGTTGTTTTCACAGAAGATACAGTGCTGACATGTAGCGCTGACATGTGTAGAAGGTTATTCCCATAACCTTCCACACTTTTTTAGTGCTACCGTGTCTTTCTCAATTAACTTAGAACTGTGTGACAAAATCTCTGCTTTCTTACTCTTTCTGATGTTTGGCTTTCCACTGTGCTTCCACTCACAGCAGATTATGGTGGATTTTAAATATGTATAAACTCATTAACATGTTGTTTCTCATTGGCGTTCGCCTTGGACACTCCTGACAGTAACACCACGGTACTCTGATTCCGCTGCACTAATCAGCACCACGATAGCTATATGAGTTACCACACTGTTAAGTTTGCGTGGTGCAGAGCTGTTACCACAGAGTTTTAAGAATATGGGCCATAGTATCTTAAAAGATCTTTAGGTATTTTTCCATATGGCCTGATTTGTTTTTGAGGATAAATAATGATAAAACCAGAATCGATTTTCAAATCACTTTGATCCCTAAAAAAAGTTAAGTGGCATCATGAGTCATTCCAAATAATGTAAAAATGCACAAAATAGCATATTTTCCTACCAGATCTAAAATGAAATTGACACCCTTTTGTTGTCTTATGTGCATTTGTTTTTCTCAGTTGAAATTTAGTAGCTTTTAAATCATAACTTATTCATTCCTCCCCGCATACGTCATACCTCCAGCATGCAGCATGGAAACCAGGGTGTCTTTTAATTGAGTGCAGTGTGGGGAGCATGCTGAGCTCATGGCATTTAGGAGTGACAGCAGCGAGGTCAGCCATGCGTTTTACTGGGATGTCTGAGAAACAGGGAGTTATGTTACAGGGTGTATCAGTTAAATAACTTAAGTGGTGCAGTTAAATGGGTTGACATTATAAGTAAGCTGTAAGGCGTGGTGTCGCGCGTGCACACACACACACCCACACACCCACAGTGGTGTTGCAATTGGCTTATTGGCTTAGTAACGCACTAGTACAAAGCTTGAGCAAGTTGAAGTAATTTATTCTGTATGTGTGTGTGTGTGTGTGTGTGTGGGAGACCTTGAAGCTGCACCAGATGCTGAGGCTCCACCTGGTTACCCAGCATGCCGTGCTGCCTGGCTTAAAGGTGTTTCCACGCACAAATCACCAAAGCTTAAGCCTGCCTTCAGACTACCTGCTGGCCACACACACACACACACACACACACACACACACACACACACACACACACACACACACATTACTAAGCCAATTACCACCATGTCTACTTTTAAAAAGTTGCAATTTTCCTTTGATTGAAAGTTTCCTGTCAGTGTC
>OMKZ01031695.1:3456-15818 GCA_900302535.1 Neoniphon sammara
GTGTGTGTGTGTGTGTGTGTGTGTGTGTGTGTGTGTGTATATGTATGTGCATTCACAACCTTGTGTGTGTGTGCTGTTGTTTTGTGTATATTGCGAGTTATCTCCTCAACTGAACCCGCTTTCTCAGCACCGGATGTTTTTTTTTTTCCTTTCTTTTTTGTTCCTTTTTCCAGACTATTGTTGTAAGACGAAAACAGTGCTTCAACTTTTCATAAATGAAGTAAAAAATAATCTCATATTCACATCTTTGGTCTTGTTTTTAACAGTATACATACATTCAGAATAACAGTTTGATTATACCATTGCTGAGCTATGTTTGAAATTGCATTATATATTGAATTTTTTTTTCTTGGCGCTCAGGTCACACAGCTTAGCCAACACTGGACCTTTGTACCATAATATCAAAGGTGCTGCATGTAGCATTTTAACACCAGTAAACTATTACCAGATTTGTTTTGGGACATTAGTATAATTACTGTAAACAAACAAGACTTTCTGCAAGAAGACTGACATCCTCTATCTGCCCATAGACTGCCTTTGACATCAGTCAGATCCTTGAAAGATTGTGTTTAAAGAAAAGGAAAGAAAGAATATCCTTGGCTGTGTAGTCCATTTAAATCTGGCTTCAGACTCCACCCCACCCACCTCTCAAACTCTGCTGAGCCCTATAACTAATGGACCTACCCCAGTGGATGTTGTGCTCAGTCACCATATCAAGAAAACTTCCTCTTTTTCCCATTCCTAAAAAAAGCAACATGCCATATAAGATGTAATTATATGTGATTCTGTATATGTAGTATATATGACGTGCCCCTGTGGGATGACCTTTATAGGTACAGTAAAACCTCTCGAACCCTCAAACAGGGAATTACTGAACATAGAAGTAGTATTCACAGAAATGACTGATTGTCCAGTAGTTCAGTGATTCAAAATATGGTCAAAGAACATTTCACTCTTGTTGCACTGAAAAGGTCAAACTTCCACAGAGGGGAGGTTAACACAGAGAGCTTTTTAAAAAACAGGAAGCCCATTGGATATTTAATCTTCAAACACTCAAACCAAGGGGTATAAATGATGAACTTATTCTCAGTGTAATGTTATAGACCTTGTTTTGAAGTGATATAACCTGTTATGTTGGTTAATTAGTCATCTTTACCTGTGTGTAAGCACCTGTGTGAAATGCATGTTGCCTTGCATTGCTGGAGGCCATTTGTTAACCAATATTGATGACTGGAAAGATGATGATGCTGTGATTGGTTTATTTCATTAATGCAATGATTGTCTCCACCTTTGTGGGGATCACTAAGGAGTGTCTTAACTTGTGTTTTGCTCATTATGCTGTGATGATGGCCTGAGGCTGAATGCTCAGCAGCTATCTGCCAGGGACACAATCAAGGCCACACTGCTTTTAGAGATGGATTTCCAGACACAACTTGTGTAATTGACTGCACAGATCAGAGTTTTACAGAAACCCAAAACCTGGACTCACAAAGTGAATTCTACAGTTACTACTATGCCAGCAATAGAGACAAGCATCTAGTGGCAACTGCTCCATCTGGAGTCATTATGTTCATTTCTGATGGTTATGGTGGTAAGTGTCATGATAAGTGCATAACACAGAACACAGGGTTTGTAAACTACCTGTTCACTGAAGATGAGGTGATGAGATGGGAGATTGTAGTCAGGGGCTTGCTGGAGTAAAAATATAGTGTACACACTTTTTATAAGCTTTTGATATCACACAGTACTGCTTTACACATAATTAGAGATAGTGACCACATTTCCCATTAAGCAGAATGGGAAATACCCACTGATATGGAGCTCCTCAATGGATGCGTAACTTCAAGAAGATGTATTGAACCAAGGATCTCATCAGGGCTGGCCAGAACTTAAGATGGCTGCCCAAGTTTGACACTACAGACTGTTCCTGTGGGGTCACATCAGGTTTAGACAGGACAGAATTTTCAAGTTTATGGGTCAGGTCAGATTTTTAGCCTTGGGTTTTAGATTTCACATTTTTATTTTATTTTATTTATTTATTTATTTATTTTTACTTATTTTAAATTGTAATGGATACTGAATATATGTAGCATAATGTGTAAGCTAATTTACTTTGCTGCAACAGTGAACTATTTGATGCAGCATGCCAGTGCAATGCAACAATGAAACCAAGTCATGAGCACATGGTTAGCAAAGTTGGATAAGACTAAAACATTGTCTTGAGGCATGGAATGATGAAATAATTTGGTAAAGTGGCATTTAAACTTAATTGTGGATTGTGTTTTTGGATGGATTTGACTGATAAAGCCTAATATTAAATTTAGCTTTTCCATCTATCTATCTTGATCTGAAGGCAGGCACAATGTAGATTACAGTTAATGAGTTGCTTCAGGATAAATTTCTACAGTACAAATGTTGGGTTTTATTGAGGCTCTGGCTGGTGGTGGTTGACTTTGGGTCCAGTTCAAATAAAATTTTCTTAGACATAGTTGGGTTGGGTTCAAAATAATCATGCCTGATTTAAGCTCTGCCGCTAGTTCTCAACCCTGGATGGTCAGGATCTGCCACCAGGTCTTTCCCCTCTACAACATGCCCTCTGCCTATCTGAATGGCTTTGTCCTCATACTCTTGGCCAGACTCAGTGGCAGTGTAACTGAGGAAAGCTGGGCTCTTTCCCAAATGTTCATTTTGACACTTTCCTGTGTTGGTACAGCTCCATTTGGGTTTTTTGTCCCCTGTGCTAGCAGTGAGTCGAAGCTTCCTTGCATGAAGCCACAGCTGCAGTGCGCTATGTATCTAGGTTTCCTGGGTCAACTTCTCTACTTGTGGTTAGTTTAACATAGGCCTCATCAAAAGCAAGATGCTTGTGACAGGTCAGTGTAGTGCCATGTGCACTGTGGGGCATCTGTGGATCAAAAGGTAGGTCAGATGTCTAAGTGAGGCCTTGCCGCTCTCCACATCTGCTCTGCAACACAGCTGAAGGAGACCATCTGTCTGCAGCTGAGAAAGCGGGGACGTCACAGAAGAATCAAGAGGGCCTACTATTTTAAATTCTGCATTCCACATTGAAATTCCGCAAAGTTTGGGGGAGGTCGTGGGATCTGAGGCTGATGTTGTTCAAGTTGATGTTGTCGGGCTTGAATAAGTGTGGCCTGGTTTGTGATGCTTAAAATTTATGTGCTTAATCTTCCCTAACCCTATATCTGTCCTTGTGCCAATATTCCACTTCCTTGGCACATCAGCACATAACATCGATGCTTTGCCGTGTCTCTCAGCACTCTCAACATGCATAAAAGAAAGTTGTCTAAGTTGGGAGTAGAGGCAGTGAGAAGGGCTTTAGAAGTCATAATATAGTGCATGATAGAATTAAATCCTCACTTTCATGACCCTCCGCAACATAGCAGTTGCATGGCTACAAGAGCACCCTGATCCTGCAATGCATGTACACCCTGATGTCTGTATTTACCTTAACTAAATCCTGAGCTTAGCCTATTGTCTTGAATAATACACAGCTGGCTTTATTATTGTGGAGGTACTGATAAGCCCTTGAGCTTTTCAGCTATGATCATGACATCCAGGTTAAGGCAAGTTAAGTACATCGAGGTACCACTAGAATGACTTCAAGGAGAGCTAGTAGCAAATGCTGGTGATAGAATGTATGTTGACCAAGCAAGACCCCCCCATAATTCACAGTATTGTGGTGGTTAGGGATTTTGTAGATAGTTATATATTGTGTTGACAGAAGTGAGAGCCAACTGTTAGATTCTACATAGCTTCCATTACAACAGACTAGTAGAAACTCAGCCTAGATGTCACAAATTAGTTCACAGACATTCTTTAAACACATGGGTGCGAATGGACAGGAAGTGAGGGACGCGTGTATATCCTGATGGTCTCATTTTCCCAATTAGCCCCCTCTGTGTGGATCTGTGGTTAGTAACCAAGTTGTCTCTACACAGCTCAGTAGAGTTTGCAGACTATTTTACCCCATAGACATCAAACACAGACCGTCTAATATTTCCTCACATCTTTATACAGGAGAGGGTTTTTTCCAGTCTCTGTGTTTAATAGACGAATAATTAACTTGTGGTCTCTTATCTCCCTATGTTGACAGTAATTAAAAAAAGCCATGAGTCATATAGAGAGTGAGGGAGACACACAGTGAGATACTGTTACATACAGGGAGACATAGTGTGTGTTTTTAGAACTTAAAAGGGGCCTTTATGGGTCTCTTGTCACTTCATGTTGACAGATATGAAAATGTCTGAACATGTGACTCATACAGTTACAGTGTGGTAGATTAATGATCACAATTTACTGTTCTGTAGGCTATGTCATGTTATTTGTTGTGCTGCCTTGCCTCAGTAGTATTGCAAATTCCACTGTCATTTCAAAGCTGTTTTGCATTTTAAAATGAGTTTTAAGAGTGTCAAATATCAAATAAGAAGAAAGAGAAGACGAGAGAGAGAGAGAGAGATGCAGGCTGGTACACAGAGAAAGACAGAGAAAAACAGAAAAAGGGAGAGCGAAATAGAGAGAGAGAGAGAGAGACAGGGCAGAAAATGAGTGACAGAGAGAAGAATGGAGATACAAAGGGATGAGTGGGATTCAGATGAGAGAGAAAAAGGGTGAGAGAGCCCGGGCGCAAGAGTGCGAGAAAGAGAGGGAGAAATTGAATAGGATATCAGATGAGTGGGCTATTTGTCACTGCCTTCTTGCTTCCTGCTGTGACTGTGTTTCCATGGCGATCATTAGCATAACAGAAATTAACCCTGCCTCCACAGCCCTCAGTGCCTTGTTAACCGATTAACTTCTGAGTCAGTGAGGACTAAACCAGAGAGCATAGAAACTCAGTATAAAAAGTGCTCACCAGTTACAAAATTGGTTCCAAATTTGCATCATCATATGAAGAGTGGAATCCCAAAATGAGAACGAGTTGTTCCGTTTGAAAAATGTGGCACATAATCTCATAAAATGACTGCTGGCATGAAAGTAAAATTAATATGTTACTGAGGTATAACTTATCTTGTACTTTTTTCGGTGTGGATATGTAGCATTTTGGTATAAACCTTTTTCATATTCCTGTGATGACTGTGGACTATGTAAATGGTGGACTGCCAGACTATAGTGCGCTGATGACATTAGCATTAATGCTTGTATCGGGCGCTTGAAAAGAACACGTTTGTAATCGTAAAAAGTAAAATAAAGGGGGGAAAATGGAAAGACTCAAGGGTCAAAGATGTAAATGCTAGATTAAATTTGGTGTAAAAAAAGGGTGTATCTGCACAGGATATCACTTTCCTGAATTTTTATCTGTCTGAGAGTATAAATGTATCTATGTTATGCATTGAATATAAAAGATGCAGCCATAATTTTGTTTTTGCTCTGCTGTAATAGTGGAGAAATGCCGCTTATATCCATTTTCCTCTAATTCCTCAATTTTTTAACAACACCACTTAGAGACTTTCTCACGATATTCAGTGCTCTGTGGCCTGAATAACTGATGCATCCTAGTAGTGATCACACATTGAACCAAGCAAAGAGCAGCTGTGGAAGTAGAGAGGCCTTCCAACATCTAGAAGGGTGTTGGTTCAACCGCCAGCACCAACAGGAGGGTGTGTTCTGTGTGACTGGGTCGGTTGGTGGCCTAAAGTGCCCTTGAACAAGGCACTGAATTACAAACTACTCTGAGGGAGCTGCACCACTGCCAGCCCTGCACTCTGCCCTTTCTGAAGAAGACGAAGGTGTATTCTGCAGGGGTGTGCAAGGGAGAGCGGCTGTCCCACCAACACTTCTAACGTGCCCTTGAACAAGGCACTGAATTCCAAACTCCTCCAGGGGTGCTGCATCGCTGCCAACCCAGCACTCTCCGTGAGGAAATGTGTGTGTGTGTGTGTGTGTGTGCACGCGCGCACGTGCGCACACACAGGAGGGATATGCAGAAAGACACATTGAGGTTAGAAAGATTATACTTATTTTTAGGACATTTTGGTAGCCCTCTGTGATGCAGGTTAATAGTACTTAAAATTATAGATTTGTCTTAAGCACTGTAGAAATTAAGGAGGGAATTCAAGAGGATTGATTTAAAAAAAAATCTTAGAATCCAATAACACCCTGGCACCTGGACTGCATGAAAAACTTGGGGTGTTTCTGCCTGTGTGTGTGTGTGTGTGTGTGTGTGTGTGTGCGCGCGCGCACGCATGTGTGTATGTGTGCGTGCGTGCGTGCGTGCGTGTGTGTGTGTGTGTGTGTGTGTGTGTGTGTGTGTGTGTGTGTATGAGTAAGCACAGTGGTTTATCAACAACTTTCAAACAGTACTGGGATAAAAGGAAAAGCTAGGTGTAGACATTCACTCATAGCTTTAAGCTATAATCCATCATCCTTTCTCTCAGGTGAATGAAAGCAGGCAGTTGGACTGTCAAAAGATCCATTCAAAGTCTATGGAGTCTGTCTATCTATCTGTCTATCTGTCTATCTGTCGGTCTGTCTGTCTGTCTGTGTTTCTATATATCTATATATCTGTCTATCTAAAAACATTTCCCAGCCATGAATAATAATTCCGTATGACTTGTGTTGAGTGCCTGTGCCCAGTTGCATAAAGCATCTTCAGCAAAATATTTTCCTTAGCATTTTGCTTAAGATTTCCTTAGAAAAAATGCATTGCACAAATATAACTTAAGTTATGTACTAAGGAAATATCCTTAAGTAAATAAGGTTTTATCCTTATGGGCACCTCGGAGCACTAAAGAAGTCCGTAAAGCCCGTTTTCTGTTGCATAAACGTCCTTAGCAATGACAATAAGGAAGAAAACTGAAGCTACCTTCAACTGCTACTTCAACTGTTTTTTTCTCCTCGAGGAAGAGAAAAATCTACCAACTGCATCTGAACAAGGTAACTTTGGCTTATTTTGGCAACTGCTGGAGTGGATAATAAGTGTACTGCTTACACACATGCCTGTGAGATGCTGCTGTTACTGGGATAACAACAGTTGGGAAAACACGTACGAATTAAAATCAGCTGTAACTCACATAACGAATGTTATGCCTCCAACGCAGAACAACGTTAATAAATGAGCTAAGGCGTAACTGTTAGACAAGTTATAGCTAACAGTTTTGTTAGCCCTATGGCAACACAGGTTGATCAGCATGACTAACCAACAGCACTTTTCCACTGCTGATCCCATGTCATTATTAAGTTAAATCAGTTAAGAAAAATTAAAACAAACTTACACACAACAGAGTGTGTAGTGCAGATGAAAAGGTGTATGGCTACAGTGCAGCTCTCCTCCCAGTAGGCAAATCACATCCTTACATTGACAGGTTTGACCCCTCTGCTGTATCCAAAGCTCCTTTTGAACTCCCAGTTTTTGATGGTGTGGAAGTATATATATATATATATATATATATATTTGATATTTGATATTTGATATTTAACCTTGCAGAATTGCCATACACAGCAAGACTGTCGCATTTTTGCTACTGTTTTTCACTATTAGGACTATTTCGCGCTAGTTATCTGTCTGGCTGTGACCGTTACCATGGCAACTATACCATACTGCTGCTGAACTGTCCAAAATTTTCAAGTATTTTAACTTTCCTCAGGAAATCATTTAAGATGCTTTTTGCAACACACTTAAGTACAAATCTTAGGTTAGGAAAAAGTCGGACCTTAATTGAAATCTTAAGGACAAAAACTTGATGTTTTATGCAACTGGGCACTGGTGTCTATCTCAGCACCACATAGAACTGTGTATGTGTGTTTGTGTGTGTGTGTGTGTGTGTGTGTGTGTGTGTGTGTGTATGTATGAAATCTTACAGTTGTAGGTGTTTTGTGTGTGCATATTATATGTATGTGTATGCGTGTTGTGTATGGGTATGTACTGCATGTGTATAAAAGTATTTCTCAAAGCAACAAACTTAACACACAAATGTGTGCACACACACACACACACACACACACACATATATTAGTGACAGGAAATAAAGATCAGAGGGCAGGATTCCAACTGTAGGTTTGTTACCATGGCAACAGAACAGAACGCACCGGAGACCTGTCACCATAGGAACCAATAGCCAGAGAGCGAGAGAGAGAGGCAGAGAGACAGAGAGAAACAAGAAAGAAAGAAAGAGACATAAACAGAAAGAAAGTGAAAGAGAGATGTAAACAGATAAAAAGAAGATGAAAGAGAAAGAGGCAACTTGAAACACAGAGCCAAAGAGAAGCAGAATCAGAAAAAGAGAACAGAGACAACCAAGGAGAGAGAAGAGGCAACTGGAAGAGTTGTGATTGTGTCCACACGTCATACGACATGTGCAGTGCAAGATGCTGCCAACATATGTCACAGTCACATCAAATGTATGTCATCAACAACTTCAACAACTTGGCCCATTAAACTTACAGTGCCGCAGGCTGGAATAATGTAGCTGATGTAGCCTAGTTTACTCTCCAGTTTAATCTGTACACACATGCTTGCATTAACCCCTTGAACTCCAGTTACCCTTTAAGTTCCCCCTTAAGTAGCTGCAAAGTTTGTTACACAACCTATACAAATTCTTTACACATCGTGTAGCAATGTCAGACACGTTATTCTGTATCTGCTCAGTTCAATGCTTCATTGAAGCTACATCACACTTGTATTTAGGGAAATATTCAAACCTAAGACGCATTACATCATATAGGAAATACCTAGATATTTGGGCATTGTTTTATACACATTTCCCTGTAATTCAGCAGGATTTGGTATCTTTGGAAACACCGAGATCTCTTTAAAATAAAGTTGGTTTGAATAAATCTCGGCCATGTAGCAGTGACACCTGTGGGAGCAGAACTGTAGAGGTTAATAAACCTAACACTTATCACACTGCTGGAGATACAATAACCTGCTGCTGCAATTTTGACACCCATACCTGAAATGAGGGGTGGGCATTACGGACAAATTAAAACATGATATCTTTGACTTAATACCTCGATATTGTTATTATGGTGATTTATAGGGATAACTATTGGTGCTTTCACAAAATATTTACACACAAGAGATTTTCGGTCATTAGTAATATGGATATGATGACTAACTAGGTAGATAAAAGCCAAGCCGTCTATTCATTTCAGAAAACTGCATCTCTTTAATGCAGCCTTTAAAACCAGGAAGAGACCATACTTGCGATATAACGATATTACAATATCTAAAATCCCAGACGATATCTTGTCCCATGCCACTATATTGATATAATATTGATATATCACCCTGAAATATATTTGGTGACTGTACAGAAAACATGTTTCTCCTTGTTGAAGGGCATCTCGAAGGTGACATTCCTCACTATTCTCCTTCACCAGGATTCCCTTACTCTACCTGGTCAGGGGATTCAAACAAAAACAGCCACGTCTGAATCACATCCTTCAGGCTGCTGTCTCTGCAAGGCTCCCTAAATCGCAAGTGAAAATTATTTAGGGCCTGACAGCTATTACTGTTCATATGGGTGAGAAATCAAGCTGGAAGTTTGATTTAATGGCTGAAGGGACCGGCGGCAGGCCACATCCAGCAGTTGCCAATTGCTTGTGGGCTGGTTATGGTTTATAGTATGCTACGTATAGCCACAGCATATCAGCCAGTCAATCAAATCACCTCTCAAGCACCTTTCATGCATGAATGCTGCTAACATTTGAAGCGGATGTAAATAAAATCAGGAGAGTAGAGTGCGACACATTAAGAGGAAAAGGGTAAATAGCATTGCAGTCTAATGTAGGATGTTTACAGCCCACTGTCAGCTGTTCATAGCCTTTTGCAGCCTTAATTAAAAAGTCATAGCCTATCGTAGCTTAATGCTTTATAACATACTATAGTTAAATAGTTATATCGTATTTAACAATTGAACTTGACCAGCTGTGTGCACTCGTAATAACATCCTAATGTGATTGGTGTGTTTGTGTCTATGCTCTTACTGATAGAAATTTCTTAGAGAAGTGGTAGTTTTCTGTGTCACTCATCATATTTTTCATCTGTCCATCATTAATTGCTCATCACTACAAGTGAGCAAATGATCATTCAATATAACGTATACCCTGGCACTCTCCTGCTAAAGGGAGGCACTTGGGATAAAATAGTGCACCACATGGTATGTTTAATATCTTAATATAGCCTTTTGTCCACTTTTATGGGCTTTATTGTACAGATTTTATGAGCCGTAATGGTGATATTTAAATGGTGGTATAGTAGCAAAGACAGAGAAAGAGGAAGACTAAGAGAGAGAGAGGCAGAATGAAAGAGAGAAACAAATGAGACGGAAGAGAGAGAGAGAGAGAGAGAGAGAGAGAGAGAGAGAGAGCAAGACCAAAAAAATAGACAGAGGCACGAGGAAGACAGAGAAAGGGCAAAGGGAAACAAAGAGAGAGGCAGTGTGTGTGTGTGTGTGTGTGTGTGTGTGTGTGTGTGTGTCACTGTCTAGAGATCAGTGGTTGCTTAGTTCTTATTCCAATCACACACACTGCCTAATGAGCTAATGGGCCTGACAACCACACACACAGAGGGAGAGAGACGGGTAGATAGATAGAAAGTCACTAAGCTAGTCAGCCAGCCAGTCATTCAGCCATTCAGTCAGTGCACTCTACATCCTATTAGTCCCTTATTCCTTATTAGGTTTTCTATGATTACTGCAGATAAAAAAAATTTACAGTTTTCCAGTGGTATTTTGTAAAAAAAAAAAAACAAAAAAAAAACAAACTTTTTCTTCTAATTCTTCTTTTTTATTTCCTCTGTTCTTCTCAGGCAAGGTCAAGGTGCTAATTTTTGATCTCACCTTCACTCACTCACTCACTCACTGAAACAGACACACAAACAGACACACACTGCACCGTGCAGATGTAGATAAAAGTGGCTCCCTGAGTGTTATGAGTCACAAAGATATAAGATCCATAGAATGACATTAAGTACCTCTCTGGGTTCAAAGTAGTATATAGCACCCCTGTGGTGTCAACATCACAATTATAAGATGTTAGACAAGAGATTTGTCAAATAAATCATGAGTCGACAGCATATGGTGACTATTAGCTGAGTAAGACCCTCTCGAATCAGAGGCAGCTACATTATTAGCGCCGCCTGTGGTGCAAAGTTCACCCCACTTCTAGCCTTGCAGGAATCTATATGCATCACAGCTGACTGAGGCACAGACGTGTAATTTTAAAATATTAACCAATAATGAAATGCTTGGAATAGAAGATAAAGTTAGCTTTGCTGCGTTCATGCAGCCACTCTCTGATTGCTTTGGCCTCAGACAAAATGGTATCGTTGTTATCATCATTATCATTATTCCCTAATTGTCATTGCAACAATTATAATCATCCAAGCTTTCCTCATAGAAAATAGCTATTCTTCTCCTCTCGTTTGCTTTCTTTTTTGCCCACTATTTCTTTCTCTCTTTTGCCAGTGCAGTTTGTCCGTGTTTGGAGGATGTTGTTATGATTTTTGAGACTGTTTCCCTTGTCACATTACATAATATTTCAGTTTTTAGCCATTTCTCACCAGAGGAGGTCAATAATTAGATTTTGCCCCTGCACATCGATTATTTCATTTTGTCATCTGGGCGATAAAATGATTTACTGTGGGACTGTGGTAACTGTGGTAACACATCACCCACAGAGCACCAAATAGGCAAAAGTATTTTCAAGTGGCTCCGAAGCTTTATACAGTTGTTTGCCAGGTGCACAAGTTGGTAATTGCGTACAACACCAGATGTCGATTGGGACAGAGTTAAAATTACCCCACAGATGTCAGAGTTAACTCAAAATATAGTAGGTAATTTCAGCTGGAACTGTTGCCGGAGTAGCCACAGAAAATCACTGACATGTTCATTCCGGAAAAGCAGATGAAAGTGCTGAGGTCCTGAAGTAATAATTACTAATCACCAAACCTCCCATGGTAATACTAATGCTGTCCAGAGAGGGCTTTAGTACTGATGCAGCTGCATTTCAGGCACAGACTATATATCCTCTCTGAAACTCTGCTGCTTGCTTTAAAAACTCACACACTGAATAAAGGTGAGGATTGTCAGACCTCTTTAAATGGATAAATAATGCTAATTGGCATTCAATTTAATACGACTTGCAGTTTCACTGCCTTTTTAACTTTTATTCAAGTTACTGCAAAGTTCTTTTTTCCATGAGATAATTCCATTATTTTATCCAAGTCTCACTATAGGTACAACACACCAATACATCTACACTGTATATGTGTATATGTGTGTGTGCCACTCGTGGATTGACAAGCCAACTGTTGTGAAATTTACTGGGCATCTGGACCAGTGTTCATTAATGCTGATGGTTCTGCTGAGAGAGAGAGAGAGAGAGAGAGAGAGAGAGATACTGTG
>OMKZ01031703.1:7511-17806 GCA_900302535.1 Neoniphon sammara
GATATAGAAATCATCCCTCCATCTAGTGGTCCAGCACCCTCTGAGATCCGATACAAGCGGTGAGTTTGAGCGAAAGACAGTCAGCTCCATTCAAGACAACACAGCAGTGTATAGTTCAGTAGCTACTGCTGGGAAACATGTTATCATGATAAACATTATATCAGGGTATTATAGCTGTAAGCATGAGGTTACTTGGAATCATGGGATGTTTAGATGACCAATGATAACTGACCCTTATCAGTTTTCCAAGGCACACCTTTAAAGGTAGAATAAATGGAATAAATTGATTTCATTTTAAATTTATTACATTTATTTAATTATTGACATATTTGAACATTGTATTAATTTATTAAGTTTTATTAATTACATCACTTAAATATGAATTGAACCAACCACTTTGAATGTGTTTTTTTTTTAATTTGTCAACAACAATTTATCATTGAACTAGTCTATAATAATAAGGTTGGCACACTATAAGCTGCATAGTCTCCATAGCATTGGTAGCTTGTAAAACTATACTTTGAAAGTAGCCTCCCCAACACTGAACTACATACTTCTGAAATGCCCTGAGTTGTGTTTGTCTCAAAGAAACAGGCCACAAATACCAAGTGACTCACTTGGAAATTAGATTTGCATTTAAATAAATAAAAATACCTCTTTCAATTTGGTGTTTGACATCAGCATTTGTACTCAGCAAATTAATTTGTATCTTTGATTTCATTTCTGATTATGTAGCTGTCCTTTCCCTGTGGTATTTCACCGTTGGTACACAGTTGGTATTTCAAACATAAATCAGAAAGTGTTTTTCCCAGAACATTATTCACAAAACAGTTTTTGACATCACCGGCATGGCTCGGTGTAGACAGTCAGGGTGTACATCCTTGTCAAGGAGAGATGCATCAAACAGGTTATGCAAACAGGTACAACTGTGAGATTGCATACATAGGAAGTGCAGTGCATGGCGTACATAAAACATTACAACTTATTTCACAACAACACATTAACAAAACATACAATAGATTATCATAAATCTGTACCAGTGTACACATTTACAAATGGAAATCTTTTCTGTGGTTGTTTCACATTCTCTGCTCTTGCACACTCTGTTTGCATCAAGGCAGATATTGAACATCAAAGAGAGCGTGAAAGGGAAGTAACTACATGATTATAACCTTTGCATGTAGATATTTATTTTTGTTTCAAGTTTCTCAATTAGAGTGACTTGCGACAGAATGGCGTTTTCCTCAGTCAGATGCTGAACCTCAGCTCAAAGGGTAGGAAGCACAGCACAAACATGCAATCTGGTAATAGAAACTGGAGTCTTTGATATGGCTCCCCATGGGCGGCATCAGCTTGAATTCTGAGTGGGGGCTGTATGAATCCTAACAGAAGGCTCCTACTGCAGGGTCAAAGCTGCACTGAGAAGCGACACGTGCTGAATACATTTGAAATACTCATGCTTTGATATTCAGATCAGCCAGTGCTCTGTTGGGAAGATCCTTGGGTATTATCATCCTAGGGACTACATCCATGAAAATGCATGTTGACTAAAAGCATACAAGTATGTTGCATACCAACAACTCCACGTTCACTTGACTATATTCAAATGTAGTTATCATTACAATGCACCAGAAGCATATGGAAATTCCAAGAACCGGGTATTTAGGTGGATTTAGCAGAGTAAAGGGATGCATAATCCATCCTTATCTTTGCAACAAATTAATTAATGCATTTTATGCAACATCCAGTGCAGAAACCAGCCACCTGTTGTTCAGGGGATATGGTTTTTGACAAAGTTGCCCGGGTGGGGGTAAAAATGAGCCAGAGTTACTTTTATGTTTCACAACAATCATTATTCAAAATAAATAAATAAATTTATACATATATTTTTTTTAAAAAAGTACAAAACATTCTTAGCTTTTTTGATGTTGTGATTAGAAACTTTACTTGACATATAGAATAAACTGCATTAAAAATCCTGTATTCACCCTTTAATTATAATTACAGCCTATACCATCTCTATCATTGCACAAAATTAATTATACAGCAGCAAGAATACTGTAACCCTAAGGTTATATGTGTTCTGGCCTCTATCTAACTCCCAGATAAAACACCAGTGGTTTTAATTATTGATTTAATTAACCTTATGGAATATAACTCATATAACATCCCTCCATTTCTCTGTCCTCATTCTTTCTCATTAGCATATTTCTTCTTGATGCTTAGATTACATTATTTTATAGACCTCACCTATTTTCCCTGTATATGCATGCAGTTTCAGTGGTTATTGATTTCTGTCATCCTCAAAAAAGAAAGCCAGAAGAACCCAGAGCTTACCAAGACCACTTAATCTAATTATCAAATTTCTGTCCGGGACATGATCTCATGCAGTGGGACCGACGCACAGCTACATATTTTCTCCATGTCGTATTGTGCTGAGAGGTATCTTCCCTTGGTGATGCATGGCTCTGCACACAGTGGAGTAATGTCAGCTCATATTAGTCATATCATGCCCTACGTCTCATGTTCCCAGTCTAATTTCCATTGTGTGACCCGACCATCCCCTGCTTCAAAGGCTGAGCCTGGAGATGTTGCTCTCTTCTTCCCAGAGACCTCATTAGACTCCTCTCCAGCCACTCAATCACTAGAGGCTCATCAGTGACAAGTCCTTGACATCCACACACAGCCAGGACAAGAATATGACTGACAGTTCACTTTATACATATGTGCACACACACATGTATTATGGGTGTGCATGTATGTCCACAGATGCATAGATCACTCATCAGAACATATGTGTCTCCATTTTAATCTATTCACTTGACCTTAGCTGAACATACATGCATATTCTCAAGTCTAGGGTACATACATGCACACATACATGTTCACATGAGCAGACATGGGCATGTGTGCACGTACCTACACAATATTGTGTGCACAATATTGCGTGTGCAGAGTTCATAACCCAAGTGATCAGGCCCCCAGAGCTCACCAACTGGCTAGTGCCTCTTCATGCACCTTTTGCCACTGTGGTCGGCACAAGTTTGTGATTGTCCTGACAGCTCCGTTAAGAAAGAGAAGGTGATTGCATTGATCTCCATTCCCTTAGCATGCATGACTAACCAGGCTCTGCAGTCAGTGGGAAGAGCCTTTATCTGTAAAAACTGTTTTACTTTGTTTATATCGGGATTGACACAAAGCTTTCATGTAAGCAGGACTCTACTTTTCACTGCTGTCCTGAGGTTGTTAGCAGGGACGATGTCTCTCATCCCACCAGTAAGAGTGTTTCTTCTGTTGTTGAGGCAATATATCCTCTCTGGGGTTTCACTGGATACTGTGCAAACTGCATAAAGGATGTGAAGCTAAAAATAGCAAACATTCAATTGAACCAAACTTGTTTTACATGAAATTAACTGCAGATAAAGAGACACTCATTAACTATATTACTCTATAAATGGAGCTGAAGCCACAAGTGAGCTGCGATTGCAGACTCATCCCAGCCATTCTAAAACAAGCGGATACTGCAGAGGACACTGCAAGGGGAATTATTAACAAAACATGAAAATTGATCAAATTGAAGGAGATAACCCCTACTGCATTTGAAGCAAATTGGTTTGGAGGGCTATTTATTCTAATCTGAGCGGTGAATGCATAGTACCAAGATCAGGATTAAACCCAAACAAGACAGATGGAGATCTCCTTAAATGCCCCCAAACAGAGAGGGCTCAGAGTAAGCACTGTCACTTCATAGCACAAACATTTGAATATACCTTGAATTTCGCCTGTGGGATAATATAATAAATGAAATCTCTAAATGTTGTCAGGCTGTATCAAAGTGCAGAGCTGAAAATCAGTCAGAACCCACTGTAACCCACTTGACGGTTTGATCTTTTAATCCGTAAAAGAATATTAATTAGATCAATGAGGGGAATTGTCTTGCTGACCTTTTCATCGTTTCTCAGCCAGTTTTGGATCCGCAAAGCTTTGACCAAATAGCAGGTGCGATTTGCTGTGAATTCTCTGCTGCCTGATGAGTCTCAGTTGAGTGAGGCATATTCAAAGAGGATAGATATCTTTGCACACAATGGCTGAATGGTGAAGCAGCCAGTCACTACCCATTATGCAGAGTGTCAAAAACAGCTCAAAGCAGCTAACCAGAATTATCCTTCACCAAGGTCGGAAACGCACACCGCTCGGAAAGTCCAGAGAGAGCAGTGTGTGTGTGTGTGTGTGTGTGTGTGTGTGTGTGTGTGTGTGTGCGTGTGTTGGGGGGTGATTCTGTCAATTTGTATACATATATGCAATATGTGCTTATGTGTGCAGTGTCCACATTATATGCATCAATGTCCTTCTGGTCAGTATGAGTTTTGCTGCTGTTTAAAGGAACACTTCACCCAAAATACAAAATAAAACAAAATAAATAAATAAATAAATAAAATTCCTCTTACTCCAAGTGCAATCTCTCCATCCAGAGTTTATGTGTGATTTGGCAAGGTTTCCAGTCTGCCTGTCACCCTGTCCCCCCACCCCCACCCCACCTCACATGGAGTATAAATTTGTGTGAAGGGAGAGAGGAACATTCTTCACAAGGACTCAAGTACCAACTAATTTCGACCTGACAATCCTAGTATTGAGAAACACCTGGTGATGTGCAGTGAGACACTTGAACCAACAGGGGGAAACAGCACTGAGCTGAAAATTGACCGGAGCGCACCACAGCAACAGCTCATGTTAATTTTATAGAATTTTATCTCATTTTCTATTCTTTTCAGATGAATAGATGTACGAGGGGCATTGGGTGTGAAAAGTTCAGCTGGCTGACTGAATCCTCAAAGTTCTATGATACAACCTGTAGTTAACTTGTCACTTGGACAACACCAATCGATTGCCTGCTCTCACTCGTCCTGAAAGTTAGAGCAGGTAGCTGGTGAAGGTTGCTGACTGTCTTATGATCCTGTAGGACGATCAGCCGGGAAGTGAGAGCGTCTCAGTCCCTGTGACATTTTGCAGTCCCTTGGAAAACTGGATACTCAGGACAATTGAATAGCCAGCCCACAAAATAATTAAAGGTTTATGGTCTGAGAAGGCAGATTTATTTCAGAACAGGTTAATGAGATTTAGTAAACTGTGTTGTCTTTAGCCCTGGGGGCTTATGTTGCTCCAAAGCACTGCAAATTGTAGCTTGAGAAATGACAGCTCAGTTTTGGGGGTGGGGGTGTTTTGTTTTGATGCTTTTGTCTGCATGCTAACTAGCCAGCAAGCTATCATCAATGATTGATGAAATAAGTAAAGAATTCATGTTAACATTTTATGAAACTTCCAGCTATTACTATGTAGCAGACACATAACATTTGCCATTGTGCAAATCATCGAATAACAAGACATTTAGAGCTGGCTGACCAGATGCGATGATTAGCTAGCTAATTAACAAGCTGACATTTTGTGCATACAAAATCAATCAGATGTATTAGTGATGAAATGATCATTCCCCAAACTACCATCACAAGTATAGATATACAATCAGTTGTTCCTCAGCTGTGGACCCCTGTTACAACTACCAGTGTGTGTGTTTGTGTGTGTGTGTGTGTGTGTGTGTAGTGTTTTTATGTATTGAGACAATGAGGAGAAAAGAGGGGGAGAGACATGCTCAGGTTCTGATCCTATAAGAGTTGTACATGTGGCCCCAGAAGTTCCTGGAATATTCACTTCCATCCATCTGGCTGCCACAAAGCCAATTACATCATTTCAGTGCCCACTATAGCATAACGCAAACAAATTAAGACCATGAGAATTATTTCAATGGCTTCATGGTAAGTGGATGAATATCAGCTCTGGGCAGTATATCTCTGTTAAACACCAATATAAGTAAGAGGTACGTTTTACATTTAAAATGCAGTGTTTTGAACTTTTCATGGTCACTTGGTTGTTCTCTCTAACAGAGCTCGTGGAGGCCACATCGACGGCCCCTGATGTTTAGTTCTTTTCAAATGAAGGTGTATTTTCACATGTATCAGATATGTGCACCATGGCCTGTGTTTGCCTGGGACGCTGCATGTAACAAAAGCATAGCATGTAATGCTTTATTTGTATGGGCCAGTCAGTCACAGAGGGACTATAAATTCACTCAAGTAATAACTGTAAATCATTTATATTGATTTAAGTAATTAATTTTTAAGTAATATACTTGATTTTAATTATTTATTCATTCATTCATTACTTATTATACTGTTTTTGTGTTATTTATTTATCTATTTTACAGTAATCGGAAAGATGTTGGGATGCCTCACAGGTTCACTAGGTAGAATGCATACCCATAAGGCCAAGTCCTTGTTGCAGCGGCCCTGGGTTTAAGTCGTCTCTCTCTAATATCACTATAAATAGACAGAGATGCCAAAAGACTCCAGATGAAGTCCTCTAAGTGTATTCAAAAGCACTAAAACATTTTTTTTCTTGGCAAGTAAAGCCACGAAAGCCTTTGGGTTTTCTCGGACAGGTTTGACATGAAAAGACACTCTTCCAATGCCCTGAAAAGCTTTGTAAGAGTTAAAATGTATTTAGAAGATTTTACATCCTTATGTAATTAAATGGCCTTATTTGAATACCTTAAATTTTGCTGATAAAAGTTTATGCTAATAATGATAACAGTAGTGAATTGGAATTGAAACATTTTTAACACGACATTAATTCGGTTTTATGTGATAACAGTTTATGAATGCATGTCATTGTAAGTCTTACAACTGTAGATCAGATTTTATTTCTCATGGTATCCTAAGACTATAGAATAACCTATAGTATAACTCCATTTTCACTTCTCACCTTTTGGAGGCAATTACACGGCTGCCCTAATCTCATCAGTCAGGAAGACAGTCAGAGAGACAGCTGTTGGAGTGTTTCATTCTTATCTCTTGTGCTCGCTCCCTTTCTCTCTCTGTCTTTCTCTCCTCCCCTCTCCTCCATCTTCCTCAGGCTGGGTGGCTGGCACATTTAGTGACAGCAAGTCCTTGGCTCCATCTAACTCTGGCTCTCCTTTCACAGAGAGCTTGCTGACAATTACCAGAGCTGTGCCTGCCTGGACTTCTTGTTTTTACACTGTCCCATTCTTCCTTTTCTCCTTTCTTCCTTCATTCCTTCCCTCATCCCATTCCCTCCTACCTTCTTTTCTCCCCCCACTTCATTATATTGAGTAATAGGTAAGTCCAAGTCTTCAGCTCCACGACTAGGCTTTGCAGCAGACAAATGAGTTAGATGCAACTCCCCTTTCCCAAGTGGTCATCCATTAAAATCAATACAATCTCATCTCCATATCTGAGTCGCTGGCTGATGTGGTGTGTATTTGTCCTCTCCATCTCTCACCAGTGAGTTAAATGGTGCAAGGTCTAAAGGGAAGTGCTGCAAACACTGTCATCATACAACAACAAACTAAATGTTGACAAAAAGTCACCTCCAAAACAATCATGTGATACCTGCAATTCGCAAATTGCACACAACACCCTGCATCTCCAAATACAGAAAAATGGCTCTCGCAGATTTCGGTATCGATGACACCTTTTTGTGCTGAGAAAAATCTCTCTCTCTCTCTCTCTCTCTCTCTTTCTCTCTCTCTCTGCGCCCGTATTCTCTTCCCAGATGACATTGGGCCTAAATGACATCTTTGGCAGGTTGCTGTCCAGCCTATGAGTGGTATGTCAACCATGTTTATCTTGGATGACAAATGTAATCTGCCCCTGTATCTGCAGGCGGGTCAATCTATATCTCATTACTCTCTCTAAACAATATCCTCTTGGCTGAGATTCATGAGACCTGCTAATAAATCCAGTCCTAGTCCTGTCATGTATGGCTACTCGAGAGCACCCCTGTTCCAACATCAGCAAATATAGCAAATCTGCTTTTTTGATCCAAATGCAAAAAAAACCCATGAAATATTCCATTCCATTCTACACCCTTTTATACTTTTCCTCTTAATTTTCATTTCATCCCCAGCCCCCAAATCTCCCTCCCTCTCTCACTCTCTCTTCTTCACTACCATTCTCTCTTTCCAGGGCAGTGCTAAAGCAGGCTTTGCTCGTGTGATTTACTTTCTATTAGGGGATTAAAAATCAATTATGCAGGAAGCCATGCGTAGGCGTGATTATAGCTGCGCGTGACGGCACCATTCATCACAGGACCACTCATCTCTGCAGCCGCTAGCTACACAACACACACCAGGACAGCCATCTTTTAACATGAACTCTGCCCTCATCTTTTACACATTATAAAAGGAGTAAGTCCACCATATATTATAAGATGAATGATTCAGCTGCTTTTGTGGTTAGGAAAACCCTCAGTGCTGTATAGTGAAAAGGGTGGATTTAAAGCCCCAAAATGCCGCATAAATATGACAATATATCCACAATACAAACCATGAAAAAAGAATAAATTATGCCAGCAATTTATTATCAAGCCCTTCTCTATGAATGTGGCCAATTATAACAGCTACAGAGAAAAATCACCCATTTACTGAGAATAGAAATGCTGAGCTAAAAAGCTCAGTGAATCCTCTGGACAATATCGAAATGTCATGGGAAGTCATCAATTAGGTTCTGAATATTGTCAGGTGCTCCTTGACAATTATTATATTGATGACAGTGGTAACTATATTGACATTTATGATATTACTTGTGAATTCAGTTGAACTGTTTTGTGAGCGTTGACTTATCCCTCTGTACATAGATTAGTCACACTGATGGCTCACCTTAGATTAGAAGAATGGAAGCTATCATTCTCTATGAAGGTTTGATCCACCTACTCAGGAGGAAGTCAAGGATATAATTACCAGGATGAGAAATTCAGCAGCAGGTCATGATGAGATCAGCTCATTTCAGGTGGCTAAGGTGTGTGTCCAGCAATTAACAAGGCATAGACTAATAAAAGCTTAAACTCATGGGAAAACGAAGTTAGTAATTCCTGTCATGAAATAACTTTAACAACAGTAGCCCTGACTCTGCCTTTCCATTTGTTTAAATATTAAAGAAACTCTAGGAACCCAAGAGCTTAATCTGAGGGCTAATTTTGTCCTATAGGCCCATCACTATGGATTACAAAACAAAGAAAAAACCCATAGATATCGATAGTCTACAATTTGATCAATTCCATTCTGTTGCTCTGAACATTAATAAACATGTTTTTGGGAAAAACTTACATTTATCAAAAGGTTTTGACACTATAAATCATGACATTTTTCTTTGCACTTTATGCTACAGCTTTCATGGATTAATTTACAGATTAGTCGGGAAATATATTCTTGATAAACAACTTGTATTTGCAGACAAATGAATACTGGGCAGCGATGATGACATTTGTTTTTTGAAAGTTATTTGCTTCTTTATCTTGATCAATGCTTCTTGTTCTTTTGGCTGATCACACTTGATCTCAGCACACAATCCTCAGGCCCACTGTTTCATTTCACTGCTGCCCTGATGAGACTCAGCTATATTTCCTGTTAAAACTCAGTGATCCAAACAGCTTTGATATTCTACACAACTTGTCTCTGCAATACAAAGTGCTGCATGCCTCTGAAACCTTTTACAGTTAAATTCAATACAACTCTGGGCTGCACTGATAACATGGAGGCGCTGTTCTTGAGGAGGCCCGGGTTTTTTTAAGTGCATACAACAGATTACTCAAACACGTTTCACTAGTCTGTGGTTTACCAGAACGCTGGTCCTTGCAATGGTGTGCTGGGGAGGAAACAAAAGTGCTGGGGATGCAGGCGGGATGAACAAACCGGCGAGAACCGGCTGTGATGTAAGGGGCTGAGTTTGGACAGCTCAGAGGCAGCAGCAGAAGAGACGATGACACCCCCTAACCCCTCGATGGTGAGCTGATGCTGCAACGGAGCACCTATAGCCTCCATCTCATCCCCCCCGCCCCCCTCCCCCCTCCCGAAGTGCAACACAGAGCTCTTTAGGCACTTTTTTGTGCCGACCATCATCAGACTACGAATGACTCAATGCTTTCTTCAGCCACCCATGGGAGCCAAAGCAGGAGGGCTGCACTGCACTGCGCTAGTCTAACAAGCTGCTATGTATTGCTGTTTGTGTTATGCATTATTCTGCATAAATAGTCATTTGCTGAACCGTCTTTCTCTGGACATATAGAGTATTTCTGCCACATTCCCTGGATACAATATGAGTTACTACATAGAAAATGCAAACCATAAACCTAACCCCTTCCATGTTCTGGTAATATAATGATACTGTCATCAGGGAACAATGCACATGCTTTTTTTTTTTTTTTTTCAAACTACATTTTTTTTT
>OMKZ01031719.1:4930-16888 GCA_900302535.1 Neoniphon sammara
CCTCCCACCCGACTCCAGTCCCCATATGGACCCTCTCCTGAGAGAAAAAGCTATCAGGGAGGCGTGCGTGTGTGTGTTTTATGACGTGTGTGTGTGTGTGTGTGTGTGTGAGCTGAGGAGAGAGGCCGGTGCACCAGTCTGGAAATGGGGGCCACATTAATCTTATTTGTCATAACCTGTCCCTTGAGACGCTCGGACCCCACCCCACCCTCCACACCCCACCCACACACACCCACGCAAACACACTGACCCCCTCCTGTGTGCTATCAGTATCTGCGACGGCCAGAGAGAGTGAGGCTAATTACATGTGAGAGTTAAGACGGCGGAAAACAGACAAAGGCTGTGTGTGTGTGTTTACGTGTGTGTATGTATGTGCACACGGCCTTTGTTTTGGATAGTCAGGTAGTTTACATTATTCCCTCTGCTGTTACAACAGGCTAATAATACAAATTTCTCTTACACTGTTGTATTAAAAATTTCTACTCATAACTCTGGTTGGTGCATGTGCAAACTTTGCATGTTCATCTGATTGTGTGTGTATGTGTGTGTGTATGTGTAGGCAGGACAAAGGGTCATTATGCAGGTCTCTCTGCAGTGCCCACCAGAGTGCTGTTGGTTACACGACACTGAGGTCACTGCTGTGAGGCCTCATAAGGATGTCAAATCTGATACTGTGCTCTCAGACAAGAAGCACATACAGTATTTTGTGATAAGCTGAACATCTTTGGCTCTGTGAAACCAAACACAAAATTTACCAAGTGTGGGATTAGAAACCAAAAGCCCTGCATGAAAGTAAGGAACAGTTCAAACAAAAAAAAAAAAGATGTTTTCTCACTTATCCCTAGTGCAGTCTATCCATCCAGATAGTTTCTGTGTGATTTGGTGAGGTTTCCAGTTTGGTGCCATCTCCCCTGTCTCCCTTCACCCCAGTGCAATGGGGCTGGATGGGTATTCATTTATGGAGTGCAAACTGTCAAAATAAATAAATACATACATACATACAACGACAGCAACAGCAACAACTCTTTCCAAAAAGCATGACAGAGATACTCAACATAATCCACAGCCCTCAGGGGCAAAGAGTTTTGTTAGGAACTATTTCCTGCCGAACAACAGCAAAATGTATCTATCCGCTCCCAAAACAGCACAAATTTGAGGGAGAAACATCATAAATCACAGAGAAACTATCTGGACAGTTAAGGGTAAGGAGGTATTTTGAGTGAGCTGTTCCTTTAGGAAACTTATGTACTGTATGTCTGTATCTCACAGCTTTACATAAACATGTTTTTTTTTTTTTTTTTTTTTTTTGTTTGTTTAGGATTGACTGACCCTACCAACCCTACAGACTGACACGGTTACTTATGCTATCGGCTGGTCACATCCAAAAACAATCACACAACACATGAGCCAGGACAAAAGACAATCAATAACATCAAACATGTTTGATTTTTTAGTGAAATGTGGTAGGTGAGAAAAAGTGGAACGATGACAGCTCTGACTGAGTCAGCGCTCAACCAGCGCAGGTGACGGATGCACAAACCGATCAAGCTGAATCTGGGCCATTTGCTTCCAACCTTTAAAAAAATTGTGCGCAACAGCCTAATCACTTCACACAAATCAAACACACTTGGTTTTCAATTCACACTTAGTGTTCGGCCAGCTTTAGGCTGTAGCCTAAAACACAGAATTTGAATAATTATTCACGAAGATTTGATTATTCCTTATTATCTGTGAACAGTCAGGTTCCGTGATGCATGAATATCATCATTTCATTGTAGATACTGACTTGGTTGCAGGGTTATAAAATATGCTCTGTATGTGGGAAACGTCAGTTCATTACAGAAGGGGAGATGCACGTTCTTGCAGGATGGTACCTACATTTTAAAATGATGAGTTTTGCACCAATGAGTCAAGCATAGCATAATGTGATAACATAAGAAGAAAATGTGCAACCATCACATCATGATGTCTGTTGTTCTGTCTGTTTCCTCTCCCTCCATCACATTCTCACTCCATCTCGTCTCTCAGTCTCTCTATTTCTCACATCTCGATCCCTGTCTTTTGATCACTTTGTCTTCTGTTCATCTCACCCCATGTCTCTTCCTTTTTTCATAATCTCTCTCTCTCTCTCTCTCCCTCTCTCTCTCTCTCTCTCTCATTCCCCCTCAGGCCAAAGTGCAGCTGCTATCAGATTTCTCTCTGCTTGGCTCTTTTCAATTAGACTGCTCAACTTCCCTGAGCCCTTTCTGTGTGTGTGTGTGTGTGTGTGTCACACCTTAGGAAAAGGCACCATGGTGAATTCTATTAAGAAGCCACTAATTTTCCAACAATCAAAACGCAGCGAGCATCCGCCCACTTTTCTCTTCTCTTCTCTTCCTTCTCTTCTCTTCTCTTCTCTTCTCTTCTCTTCTCTTCTCTTCTTATTATTGTTGTGGCTCTTTTGTCTTTTACTCTTTTGTCGAGAATATTACTTAGGAGACAGAAAGGAAGGAAGGATGGAGAAGAAGAATGAAAGAGAGGGCTGGTTGAGAGAGAGAGAAAGAGAGGTGGCCTCTGATTATTCTAGTGCTTTCTAAAATTATTAATTAAAAGCCATCTGATAATGCCTTTTACCTTACCACTGACATACTGTATTGCTTTGGCAAAATAGCTTTCTTTCTTCTGTCGTATTAATGAAGCATTCAAGCATATTTGAATTTGAATTGCTTTTGAGAAAATGTGTGTGCAGGGGAAGGGGGTGTAAGCAGGTGGGATGGAGAATCTATGGCCTGTGTCTAAATGCAAGAGTAAGTGTGTGTGTGTGTGTGTGTGTGTGTGTGTAAGGGAGAGAGAGAGAATTATGTTACACTGTAAATGGAGGCAGTCAGAGATATCTCTTCTCTCTCTCTCTCTCTCGGTCTTTGTTGCTCGTCCTCCTCCGTCTCTCTGTTAAGGCAGAGTAGAGTATTAGTGTTGACAGCTGATTGCATTATAGGTGATATCATCACTTACTCACTCGCCCCCTCCTTGCTGTCATCTCAGGATGACTCTGTTTGGTCCACCCATGGGAGTATTCTGAGATTGACTAAAAATACTTAATTTTTTGTGTCTTTTATGACAATTTGTGATGTTGATTAACACGATTTGTAGCTTTGAAGTGAGTGTGTGAGAGCTGGGGGAAAATTTGGAGTCAAACATAAGGTTTTGATGCTTGTGGAGCAGCGTTTTTGTGTCTGTTTATTCTGGTAAAAATGGGATAACTCCAAAACTTTTGGTCATTGTTATTTTATTAAAGAGCAAACAGGGGTTTCGTGTGGTAAAAGTACATGGAGTAGTCGCAAATCAAAGTCTTCCGCCACACTTGTGGGGAAGTGATGATTGAGGGTGCGTTTGTAAATTCACTCTGACGCTCTGCTGTGGAATCAGAGAGCTGAATTGGAGTGTGGCAGGGCACAGGATTATTTCAAAATTTACGAACAAGAAATGCAATATTGTGAGTTATCTCATGCACTGGCTAGCAAGATGTAGCCCTGGCCAATTTAGACATTTAAAACTTGTTTATATTTTGTCAACTGGTTATTGTACATTGGTGCATGTTGAATAAAACTATCCAGATTGCCAACTGTAACCCAACCGTCACATTTTACCATAACATCAGCCATCATGGGGAACATTCACGTGTTCTGACAGTCCGTCTCTTCAGCTGGACTGGTCACTGCGACTCTGAACGCACTGTATTCCCAAATGACAAGAGAGGCCTCAGGGTGAACACTGACGCCACCGCAGTGAATTCACAAAGGCATCCTCAGCAAAACAGCGATGGAAAATAACGTCACTTTCTGAGATGGACTGGTTCATGCAGGGATGGGACAAACTGTGGACAAATGAAGTGGGTACATAAACACTTCCATTTATGCTTTAGAAATTTAGTGGACAGGTACCCAGAGTTTGGAGGTCATATATCTACAGTATGCTCCATCACTGACTTGTGTAAGATGGCCGCTCTCTCTGCACAGTGGGATAGGAGGCAAGCATCCTCACACACCTTTTCTACGATGAAAGGGTTAATCCACGCCGAGGTTGTGCGTTAAAGGGTTTTAATGCACAACGCAGAGGCCAAGAGCCACCTGACGTGAAGTGGGTGGATTTAAAACCCTTTAACACACACCTCAGAGTGGATTAACCCACTTATACCACAGCCATTTCCCAACAACAAAAAATAAGGAGAGATAATTAATTTAGGGAGTGACATACTGTGAAATAATGTCTAGCAGCCTAGCAGCAGATAACGCCACCAGCTGATTTGGCTAGCAGTTATTCAGCTTCAGCCACTGCCGACATTATGGATTTGCCAAAATGGATTAAATACAAAATATATCAACACACAAGTGGATTGGCCAGCTCAGTGTTGGACGTCAAGCCAGTGTTGACTACTGGAAAATGATCACAATAGTTTTTAAGCAATCAGTATTTTAAAAAATGGGGCAGGGTGTGGCAGCTAATGGCTAATGTAGGCTAATAGCTTAAGTTTCAGTTTGTTGCTATGGTTACACAGGTTAGTTCTAAACCTTATGGCCAATGCATGAATTTAGAACAGTCATTAAACTTGAGCTGGACCACATGTGCACAAGTTTGACACCTTCCAGCCAATCAGAGACGAGTATTCACCCAGACTGTGGTTCATGTAACTGTTAGCGCCGTGTGCTAAAATAGATGTGAGTCAAACTTGGGCTACTCGAGTCCTTTGGCTTTCTTGGTTGCATCAGTAGAAACGCTTATTTGGAGCGACACAAGATTGCTGTTGATGTTCAGACTGTTTGATTTCAGAGCCAATTTATCTCAGACAAGACAAGATGCGAGTGTGTGTGTGTGTGTGTGTCTGTATGAGAAGGGTCATGGGCGTTCCCCCACCACCCATCCCCGAGGCTCACCCCCTCCCCGCTCCATCCTTTCCACCCACACACCGCCCACATACACACACACACACACACACACTCACACCCGTGGTGGTGCTGGTGCAGGTGTGTGTGTGGTTTGGAGGTAATTTAAAGCAGATGAGGTGGTCTGTCTCAGCCTGTGGCCCTCTCACTTCATCAATATCGAACAGATAGAGGAACGGAGGAATGAAGGGATTGGATGGTTGGACAGAGGAAGGATGGAGGAGAAGAAGGGGGGCTAAGGCATAGTGTCACAAAGAGAAAACATCCACCCTAAAGTAGAAAATCCACATCAGGATTTTTCATTGATCTTGATCTTGAGCAGCTTCGGGTTTTGCCTCTTGATGACATCACAGCTGCTTCACTGAGCTTTGGGAGAAACTTGTCCACGCTTGCAAAAATTAATTGAACAGTCCATGATTTAATTTTTTGCTTAGGGGTGTGATATCCCCTTAAAGATACATTAAAATCAACTCATGCTGCATGAAAAGTAGCCTAACATGCTTTATTTTGTGCATGTTATATATGGTTTATCTGTATAAGGACCAGTAGAAACAGACATGGTACACTGCATCAACTCCAGCCAAAGCTAGTTGCCTAAAACGCATATTTTTTCCTGCCTACAGGAACAATATCATCATAGCTTCTTTCTTTCAAAGTGGGTGTAATCTGTTTTCATTGACCCTGTCTTGTCTGGCAAAAAATCTGCGTCCCTTCTGAAAAGCAGCTCAACAAATTTCTTTACACCTACAAGTCAGAAAAATGTCAGTTTAGAGTAAAGATGATGATGACACAGAAGATTTTTTTATGTCTGTTGTTAACGTGGATGATTGCATAAAGTGATACAGAAAATGCTACAGGAAACAATACATGAAATTGAACTGAATTGTGTCATTTCTCCAAAGTCGCTGCTGTAGATGCAGCTTCACTCATTTCCATCACCAGTCCTGTATCCGTCACTCTGCGCCAATGATGACATGTGTCTTCTTTAATTATCGTGAATGATAGTAAGTTGCTAGGATAAGGAGTAATGGGTGAGTAGGGATTTAGAACAAGTTGTGTCCTTGAAGTCAAGAACATATTGGAGTAAATAGAACAAGAAAGTGGGGCAGAAGGTCATGCAATGTTTGAGGTTTTTTGTTTCCAACAAACACTGGCCTTGTATGTGACTCAGTATTGTCTTGTCTTTGTCTGTCTGTCTTTGTTATCTAATAGTTGCTTCTGTTTTCCAGACTGTAAACTGCACAAACTGGAGCACAACAAACAAATGTTCTGCATATTTTGCATGTTGCATAAGTCATTTTGCCTATTTTCCTTTATGGATGAAGACATATGGGGGAAAAAGCTGCCTCAGCAGTGGTGAGCATGCAGTTGAGGGGCAGAAAAAATAAATAACATATGGATCACATCCCAGTAGTACACAGCATTCAGCGTGTTCTCATATAGGGCTTGTATGATATGTTACAAAAAGTTACACACCCCTGATTTGTATTAAACCTACTCATGGTCAGTCACATCAACCTGCTGGTCCTATCCGTGGGTTCATCATTGCTGCATAGCCGAGCTTTGTTCAAACCCACAAAACGTTATTTGAAATTTTAGCGGAGATCCCAGGGTTTCCAAAGATACCAAACATGTCCTGCTGAATTACAGGGAAATGTGTGTGAAATGATGCACAAGACATTTCGATATTTTCTATTTGATGAAATGCTGCGGCCATAAAACAATGGCATCTTGGGTTTGAATATTTCTCTCAATATAAGTGTGATGTAGCTTCAGTGCTGCAACCAGCAGATACAGAATATGGATGTGTGTGTAAAAAATGTTTTTTTTTTTCTAACTTTGGACTTACTGATGGGGAAATTTGAGGTGAATTCAGGTATTAAGGAGTTATGGTAAAGGTTAGGCAACCAAACCCAAATGAAAGCTCACTGAATCTGGAAGAGGAAATGCACACGCTCATCTACACACACCTTTACCTTTTAATGTCAAACGACTGCCTGTTTCAGTCGCAGGAGTCCTGCCTCCTGTTTCACTCAGTTTGTAGAATATCAGAAGAGGTTAGGGTGAATTGCTTTTCATAACTATAACTGAGAATTGGATTTTCAGCATTTATGGTTTTTGGCTTCACGGCGTTTTTCTTCACAGCGTGACAGTCCGAACTTCAGCGGCTCCTCCATCCTGCACCAGATACTGAGCAACAAAAGACCAATCTGTTAGACCAATAAATGAGCAGTCAGGTGTGTGTGTATGTGTGTGCGTGTGTGTCTGTATGTGTGTGTGTGTGTGTGAGAGAGAGCAGTAAATGAACAGTCTCTCTATCTCTCATCTATCAAAGCCTTGACACCAGGAGCAGCTGGGAGAGCACACACACACACACACACACACACACACACACACACACACACACACGCACACATCCTCTCCACTTCTTTAGCAATTTGGGATAATTAGCCTCCTATACAATGTCCGCCTGCGATCCCCAGGGGTCCTGTGGCGGTGTGTGTAAGTGTGTGTGGTGTGTGTGTGTGTGTGTGTCCGTGGGTGTCTGGTAAGGATCAGCTGTGTTAAGCGTCCCGTGACATCTAAACTACTAATTCATTGCTACATTAACGGCATTGATTTACATACGCTTATAGACACACACACACACACACACACACACACATCTGGGAAATCCCTTGTGATGCATTTAACTATTTCTCTGATACAACCAGATTCTCTGTCTTACTCTCTCAAACCACGCACACACACACACACACACACACACGCACAACAGATACACAACCTGCACATAAACATCCATACAGATTACAAACTTACAAACTTGTATGGCTTTTAATTTAAGAAGCCCACTGACTGCAGTTAAAGCCGCCAAAGTAACGAGTAAAATGAGTTTTGTGCTGATCAAGAATGCAAAGAGTTAACAAGAAATAAAAATCATGTACAAAAAAGGAGGTGGGGTGGTGGTAATAAAAACAGCCTGTGTTGTAAAATCATCTATCAATTCATCTATTTTCCATACTTTATTGTTCCTATTCAGGGTCAAGGGGGCGCTGTAGCCTCTCCCAGCATGCATTGGGTGGAAGGCACGTCCTGGACAAGGTGCTAATCCCTCACAGGCATAAGGGTTGAAATTCAAATTTTTATTAACTATCATATTACTTATGTTTACTTATTTTCCTTTATATTTCCCCTTAAGTTGTTTCAAAGTTAGATTTTTTTCCCATATTGTTCGACAGTGTCACATCCATATTCTGTATCTGCTGGTTGCAGCGCTTCATTGAAGCTACATCACACTTATGGTGAGTGAAATATTCAAAAAGATGTCATTGTTATATGGCTGCAGCATTACATCAAAGAGAAAATGTCTAGATATCTTGTGCATCGTTTTATACACATTTCCCTGTAATTCAGCAAGAAATATTTGGCATCTTTGGAAATATTGCAATCTCCATTATAATTTAAAGTTCTGTGTGTTTGAACAAAGCAGCATGCATTTGTAATAATTAACCCACCGATGGGATTGGCAGGGTTTTCTTTTTTTCCATTTTGTGCTGTTCTTCTGCGCTGCATTCTACATTATGTAATTTCATGCTTGACCTTCTAACTTACTAAAAATAACTAAAAAAATGTCGCAAACAAACAAACAAATATGAATAAGCGGAATATCTGAAGCATTACAATGCAGGAAAAGGAGTTCTGCACTGATCATGAAAACCAACAGTAATAACAGGCTCAGATGGCTCAATATGCCTTGTAATGTTGGCCAAGGCTGTTGAGATTTATCCAGCGCTGAAGTATCCCGAACAAATAAAAATAAGTTTTGGATGGCGTGTGATTGTAGTTATTGTGGCTGCGGGCACATGCTGCTGTAATAGAAAAGCAGAAAACATGTGAGTGTGTTTTGAGTAGGAGCCAAGGGCCAGAGAAGAGAGAGAGAGAGAGGGAGAGAGAGAGAGAGAGATAATGACGTCTAACTGTTACTCTCTCTCTGCTGCTGCTATTGAGCTCGCTGTCCCACTGTGACAAGAGCCAGGTGCTGGTAGGAGATGGAGGCAGAGATCAAGAGGGAAAGACAGAGAGAAGAGTGAAACAGAGAGAGAGAGAGAGAGAGAGAGAGAGAGAGAGCTGGTAAGGGAGAACGAGAGGCTAAATCAATAGAATCCTGATTGGAGATGATTAGACTGCTCATTCCCTACTTATTCTGCAAACACAGACTCAATCACGCTCTCTGTCTTTTAAATATATATCACACACATATGCAACATACCGCCTCTCTCTCTCTCTCTCTCTCTCTCTCTCTCTCTCTCTCTCTGTCAATTCAAAGATAATTTATTGCCGTTAAATGCAAAAGTACTTATTATCAAAGCAAAGTCAATAAATACAAATTCAACAAGGCAAACTGTATATGAATGTCCACAGAGAGTGAGAGAGAGTGAGAGAGAGAGAGAGAGAGAGAGAAGGAGAGAGCAAGAGAGAGGGAGGGAGTCCCATTGTTCTTTTCATTGACCCGACCATAAAAAAATGCTTACTTTCCCTCTCATCTTTCTCTTCTCTTTCCCTCTAACTGCCTGTTTTTATTGCCTTTCGATCTCTCTGTCTTTTGTTATCAATTTCAATTTCAGTTTCAGCTTTATGGCACATTTATGTGTTGCCAAAGCAAATGGAGGAAAAATATAATCAATAAAAAACATTAAATGGATTTCAGGGTTTAAAAAAAAAAGAAAAAGAAAAAATATGAATACAAAGAGAGTAAATGAATGAGCGTAAAATGGTTGTGATACTATCATTAGCGTTATGATTTCTCTGTCTTTGACTCTGCCTGTCTCTCTGAGAGAGAGACAGAGGTGGGAAGAGAGAGAGACAGCAACGAAGAGACAGACAGGGGAAGTAAAAGATAGGAAGTCAGAGCGCTCCATGTCTGCCATCTCTGTGTGAGCTTGATCCCTGCTTGGCCCAATTCTTTACCTCCCTCTTTCTCTCCACCTCTCTGTCCTTTCCCCTCTTTGTTGTTTTTTCATTTCCTTATGCATCCCGCTATAGATTGAAGCATTTTAGAATTACCAACAGTAACTAAAGTCCGCATTTGTGTTTCTCATTTCACCAGACGATCTCTGATGCTGTCAGGTCTGCAGGATTTGCCCCCCTTTCCTCTCTTTTTTTCCGACTTTTTACATCCATCCCTTCTTCATTCTCTCATCTTATTTTAGCAGGTACTGATCCCACCGGTGACATCTGACGCTGCCCTGCAGAATTACTGTCAGGCTCGGTAAAGATTAAACAGAGACAGGTTGAAGTTGAGATCTGTGTTTTGAAATTTTTATCATTTTAATGATAAAAATGCTCCCAATAAATGTATCTGCCACATTTTCGCAAAGCAATTTAAGTCTTCCATAAGTGGGTGTGTGGTGAAATTCACTTTTGACACATTTGGTACTATTTAGAAAAAAAAAAAAAAAAAAACTTTATTCATTCAGAGAGGCTTTGCACATGTGTGAGTGTACATGTGCATCTTCAGGAAGGCTTAGGCCTCGGTTACTCTCATACCTACTGCAAATACTTTAATCTGATTGGCTGGAGGCTCTTTGTTAAAACCTAGTTTCTCTCACCAGACACGTCGGCCCCTGCAATTTCCAAACACCTCCACCTAACAGTCTGTACTTCGGAAGCGCTGAAAATGAGTGGCATAATAACACGGATATCTGGTCATTTCCAAACGTCCATATCCCCAGTGCAGACACGTAAATAACTCCTACTGGACATCTTTTATGTCTTTTGGTGTCTTCTTTCACTGGTTTTGTCGGTGCATCATCCATGCTAGCTGGCTGTCTCGGTTATGTTTCCGGGGAGAATGCATTTTCGTGAACAGTGTGTTGTGATTGGTCAAATACTCTTCTGGTACAAAGAGTTTTTCCGATGATGACAGCTTCCTCTCCTCAAATTTTAACGGGCTGACTTATAGACTTATCTATGGAGCATTTGAAGATTGTGGAGGACATAGTCTGGCTTGAGAGACTAGTTAAAGTTGTACATCTTATTTGTATACCTCAAACCAACAGTTTAATCCATCATTCTATATCAATGCTCACTAATTCATTCCATGTAAAACTTATTGTTGCTAACCATAACAACGATAAACTGTTACGCTAACTTGTTGTGTTCAAGCTAACGACATTAGCCTACGTTAGCCTCCACACTCTGCACTGTTTTTTAAATCCCAACTGCTTCAAAACTCTTGTGATTATTTTCCAGATCTTAACATCAGGGTGATGTTAACACCAATAATGAGCAAACCGGCCCATTTTTTCTGTAGATATTTGCCACATTTAATCCATTTGGTCAACTCCACAAGGCTAAAGCTGAATGACATTAGCATCAACCGGTAGCATCTCTGTTGCTTGGCTGCTCTAGATATCAGTCTGACCTGTGCATGTTTTTTCTTTTCATAGCATGTCACTCCCTAAATCAATAACATCTTCTGATATTTTTAATTGCATACCTGGGAGCTGCCCAGTACCTTTCATTTGCTTTTGGTTGCTGCGTAATTCAACTCAGAGGTCAGGTGCCTTGCTCAAAGGCATTTCAGCAGCAGTTAATAAGGGAGGAGAAAGTGTGTCCAAAAGTGGTGAGCTATTGAGCTCAGTTTGGAATATTATGGTGATAAATGTCATCCTATACTGTCGATTTTTTTCTCTCGCTCTCGTGCTTGCCATCTCTTTCTGCTGAGGAAGTCTTATTGTTTGTTGGGCAGTATCCCACAATGCTCTGCAGGGGGTTCCAAAACTGCTGATGGGGGCTGGACACAAAGAGGGAGGAAATGAGCACAAGAACAGTGGCCCCTTCTCACATATTCTCAAAGCAATATTTTTATTTCAGTAGCACAAACTTCTGTTGTAGAAATGCAGCCTTAACTATGGCTGTACGTCCCAGATAACGTTATTTTTTTCTATATGCTCTGTTTTAAACTTTTACAGTGATAAAAGTAAGAAATTTTGCCTGTTTGAATCAGAAAAAAAACTTTGCAGTATGATAGTGGCAT
>OMKZ01031750.1:4841-16893 GCA_900302535.1 Neoniphon sammara
CCTCTGGTTTTCTGTCAGGGAGGCCGCAACGAGGGCGACGCATGGCCCTGTACAGCCACACACACACACACACACACACACACACACACACACACACACACACACACACACACACACTACTTATTTATTTAGGGCTTCGGTTGGATTTTTTGCAGTGACATAAAAAAGCAAGTTAAACTAACCGGACACCAGGAAAACAAACCCAACTAAAAATCACTACAATATTCAATTAGTCGATTAATCCATTAGTCAATCAGCAGAAAACTAATTGATTATAATTATGATGATTGATGGTTTTAGTCATTTACCAAGTAAAAAACCCCAAACATTGTCTGATTCCAGCTTCACTAAGACTCTCTTCCTTTTCTCCATTCATATCATTAAATTAATTAAAAAATGTGCTCAGAGTTTCAGTCATGGGCTTAGTCCATGTCTGATCTCTGAACATCACACTGCAGTTTCACTCAGAATTATATTCCTGTTATAATTTATTCTTTTTTTTTTATTCTGTTTTACTCACAGACATCAGGAGGTCAGAGACGTTCACCAGATTTTAGATGAAACTAATTCTGCCATCTTTCTACTTTCACAGATTTGTTATTTACATATTTTCATGCATCTTTATCACCAGCACATTAGACTGTTGTAAAACCTATTTCTGATTCTTATTTGAATCTGTTTATGATGCTGAAAAAAAATGACTTTGGCCAGAGACATCTCAATGCAGCTTGCAGCACACCGACCTTTCCAGGAAATAGTTTTGGTTGTTTAAATGATTCCTAATGAGAATCTAGTAAAAGCCTGAGTGTCCGTGGTGGCTGTGAATTCTTGGCACAAATTCTTCTTTAGGCAAAGTGGAGATCAGTTACATCTGTCTGAAGCAGCGGGTCTTAAACCTTTCTGGCCTGAAATCCATCAAACTGTATTATTAATTTTGACGAGTGGGAATCTACCTGGAGCAAAGCTCCATTGAAAAGTTGACGCGTGGCGTGTCGCAGTGTGTTTCTATCTGAACTGTCTCAGGCTGCACCGCCTGCCTGCAGGGGAACATGAAACCTGCTGATTCATCAGATATGAAGTAAACTGTCTGCTTTGAACATGAATATAAACATCACAATATTACCGTTGATTTGCACGACTGGTCATTCTTCAGAAGCCATTTAAATGTTGCAGCAGAGTTTGTGGTACTGTGTGTATTCTCCTGATGCTCCACCTGCTCTTACTCGAGTTTTCACTGTTTTCCAAAGAGGGGTCAAACCCACACCTACAGGGGAGACTGCAGCCTGAACTACAGCCTCAGTCTGGATTTACACCTGCAACTTTAACGCAACATGAGTTCTGTGCAGCTCCAGCTGTGATCCAGTTCTGTAGGAGAACCGTCCAATAAAAATCCTGAACAGGGTTTGGAGTGTTCAGGATGAGTTTGGTGACACAGCGACAGCAAAGCTGCCTTGACACAAAGCATTTTCCATGCAATTCGATGCAGGTTTCAAATGAAACTTTTGCTGTTGCTTTGTCACCAAACTCATGACAAAATGTGTCACATTCAAAATGATGATGCAAACCCAATTCATGATTTTGATTGGACAGTTCTCCTGCAGAACGCCAAAACAAACACTTTGTATGGTTCAGGTGCACAGAGCTGCATTTCATTTGCATTTCAAAGTTTCATTTGCAACCTGCAGCTAATTGCACGAAATCTGCACTGTGTGAATCCAGCCTCAGACCGATCAGCCATCCTGATCAGAGCCTTCAGAAAGACTGAGATCTGCTCTGCTGTACACAGACACTACGTGTTCAAACAGGTACGAAAACAAAGAGCTTTAATATTTCAGTGGCTGAATTCTTGGCCAATCTGTTTTCATTCACTGTAAAATGTGTATTAACATTAAGGAAGAGTTGGACCAGACTGCCATACTCTGTGGAGCAACTAAATGAATCTTGGATATAATTAGTTAAGCCTTTATTAAATACATTAAGCCTCTTTGAATGGGAACATTTCCATGCAGTTGTTGGTGAATCAGAGCTGGATTCAAACTTCCGGTTCCTCACAATTTATCATGTTAAGTTGCTGTTGTTTCAACCTGCAGTGTTTCCATAGAAAGTGCCATATACACTGTACATGAGAGCTTTATGTTAATAAATCAAGCTCAGCAAAACAGGATATGACAAAGCAGCCTAACGAGCTAACGAGGTTTCATATATTGCTGAAACTGTATCTCCAAAATGTCCACTTTTCACAAACTAATAAGCAAGTATGCTCGACCTGCACATTTTTTGACTTTAATTGTTTCTGAAAAGGTTTTATAAGAGTTGCAGAAGTTCAGAGGAGCAGGTAAGGCTTCACAATGAACTACAAATCACCAAAACTGGAGTTAAAGGCTTTTCAGCTCATAGTGACGAAATGGAAACTGAAGCTGAATCTGCAAAGTGAAATCCCTTGACTTACAGTGAAACTTGAGAGAGAGAGAGAAAAAAAAGCATCATAACAGCCGGTCCTGTTTTGTGCTCTGCTGTCTATCAGAGGCAGCGGCCAACAGCAGTGTGGACAAGTTAATGTAGTGGTGGTATGTATTTTGTGATGTGAGTGAACACTCTGAAACAATCTGCTCTGTTTCAAGATGCTTGGTTGTTGAGGTGACATGCTGCCTTCCCTGTTTATGTTCTCAGACTCACAGCAGTGTGTTTCAGGAAACGTGTGACATCTTCACCACAGAGAACACATGGAACATACAGAGAAAACGGTTACCATCCTTTAATGAGCAGCCTGGACTGAATTCCTGACCTTTATGCACACAGCTGTTTGACACTGATGATGTTGCATCATGTCTTGGAGGAAAGAACCAGAACGAATGGCTTCCTGACCACATCTGACACACGTCTCCACACCATGGAGACGTGTCAGAGCTGTGGAGTCTACAGCACGGCGGAGCGTACAGTACCTGACCGTGGCGGCGTCCATCTCGCCGGTGACCTCCAGGCCGTAGAAGCGCTGCATGTCGCTGATGGCTCGGGTCAGGATCTGAGCCGACTGCATGGTGGACATCTGCCTGCTGGCCTGGGACAGGTAGCCGAACTGACGCAGCCAGGCCTGGGTGGGGGAGGGGGCAATCTTAGCATCTTAGAGATCTTAGTGAAGCTGCATGATGAAAGCTAAGTGATGAAAATGATTAATTGATTATCAAAATGATAACTGGTAATTTTCTATCAATTAATCAACTAACACAAGAGAGATTCATTCGATCCTGGAATGAGTCACAGACTCAAAGCTGCAGGAAGCATCTGCGAGTAAAAATCAGGTGTTTAAAAGGAAAAATGAGGAATTTCAAAGAAAAGAGAAAGAGATGGAGAACAGGTGGCTTCAATTAACACTGCAGCATTCCTGCTCAGGACTGAGGAGGAGAGGAGAGGAGAGGAGAGGAGAGGAGAGGAGTAAAGACAGCTGAGTGGAACTGACAGGATGAGATAAAAAGGGAGAGAGGTCGATAGGAGGAGGAGAGAGAAAATAGTTTTCCTGGTTTCCTGACAGTAAACATGCTGCCTGCCAGCCCTCTGCTGCTCAGGCTCCAGCAGTAAATCTGCAGGTACTTCAGGTGCTGCTGAAACACAGTCTGCCTGACAGTCTTGTGACCCATCCTGGATTTTTTCCCCCTTTTTGCTCTTGCCCCAGTGTCATGCTGACTGACAGCCAGAGGAGCCACGTCGGCCGGCAGGCGGGACGAGTTCAGATCTGCTCGTTAAGCAGCTTCATCAGGGGGTTTGTGAACATCACAGCCCCTTCAGTCTGCTGGATCATGGGGCTCATACTGTCATGCATGTCTGTGCACGGGCCAAAAGCAACACACACACACACACACTCACACACATACATCCCCACACATACACAAAGAAAATCCCCAGAGACAGTCTGTGCATAGTGTGGCAAGCCTCGACCGATCTGTCATGGTAGATTTATTCAAGTATGTCTGTTACGCCTGAGGGGCAGGAAGTGGAGCAAAGAGCCTTCAAGCTGCAGATTACAAAGTTTTGCCTCAACTTACACCATCTCAAACCTTTTACCAAGATAGACAGATATATAGATAAATAGAAAAATAGTTAGTTATACAAGCAGAAAACCATTTATAATTTTGATGATCAATTCATTATTTCACTTATCAAATAAAAATCCGGACAATTTGTTGCTTTGCTGAAAGCACAAATGCAGAATTATGTTTGTTTCTAAGTCACAGTGCTGAGACAATTAGTTGATTAATTGACTGACTGGATATTTACTGATCAAGTAAAAACCCCAAACACTGTCTGATTCCAGCTTCACCAAGACTGTCTTCCTTTTCTCCGTTCATATCATTATAAAATGAATACTTTGACATTGTTTTGATACTTTATAGGCTAGATTATTAATCAGTTAATGATCTAGCAAATAAAAAAATCGACAAATTAATCGACTATGAAAAATCATTAGTTGCAATAGATAGATAGATAGATCGATAGATAGGTCTGCTGTTTGTCCATGTGTGTGCAACATGCGCAGCTGTGATGCTCCATTTGGAAAAAGGTCACAGGGTCAAACTACACACATACCACATCTGCCCACCTGCAGGCAACGCGAAAGTTAGGTTTTAGAGTCATTCAGTCCGTTAGGAAAAATAATTATAAACTGATGAAAAAGTACAGAAATGAAGGACAAGGTCACAGTCTCACTACATACAGATCAGCATGGCAGTCTTTGTTAAAAGGAGACTGGAAACTCCGGTGTGTGGTCTGATCTTGACCTGCAGACGTACCTCAGCATTGAAACCGTCTTCTTCCGCCGCCGCGGCCGCTGTGCAGACGAGCAGAGAGAAGGACGCAGATATGATCGAGATCATCACAGTGACCTGTGTGCGGGGTCCCGGACAGACGCGTCTCTGCCGGGATGCCATCTCTACCGAGGCGACGAAACAAACAGGCCGCTTCTTGCAGGACAAAATAAAACGTGCCGTATATTCCTCTTTCCCAGCTCTGAGCGACAAACCTCCGCCACAAGTTAACTTCCCATTTTCCGAATCGGCGGTCTGTTTAGAAGAAGCCTTGCTCTGTCGAACTGGTTCAAAGTTTATAAAACAGCTCCGAGCCTGAGCGAATTAAAGTCCATTTAATATTTTTCAATGAACTGAAATGAAATTATTCCATTCCCAACCGGACACAGTATTTTTTTTTATTCGAGACTATTGCTTCATGGCCCCTATAACTGATAATAATATGAGTAATCTCTTCATGCAGAGCACGACCCCAGCCAGCGGCATATGAAGAAGTCCTTGCCCCCTTTTCGCCGTCCACAATGGCTGATCAGCAGCAGAGGAGGAGGTCCTGCAACAAGTCTCCTCACTCTGCCCTGATGCAAACACACTGAGCAGGCTGAGCTCAATAAGCAGGACCTGGAAACTGTAAGAGGTTCAGCAGTCTCTAAACATCCTGCAATAAATACAGCAGGAAAAAAATAAAATAAAATGAATCCCTTCTTCAGAAGTCTTACATCCAATTCCCTTTGCACTGCTTTGCACCAATGGTCTTCTGTTGAATTTAGAGCAGGGAAAGTATTATGTAACTATTTGAGAGCAGCTAAGTGGTGGTGAGGCTGATGAACAAAAGGTTTCCTTCCCCCTTCCTCCCTCCTCTTCCTCCCTCCTCTCAATAAAGCAGAGCCACATCAGAGGAGGGAAGGCTCATGTTGCCATCTGCTGATCACTGAACACAACTACAGCCAACGTCACAGGCCTAAAATATCAACAGATGACTGATGACTAGAAATGAGATCAGTATGGATCAAAAAGCAAAGGAGTTTCTTCATCACTTCCATGTGTTGGACCAAACTCCAACAGACTGCAGAGACAGGAAGTCACACTGCAGCGGCCTTACATGCAAGTTGGAATTGATTGCATTCCTGAGAAGCCAATTTGTGATCTATAAAAGATATTGTAGCTGCAGAGACTCTTTCTTTCTATATTCTATCAGTCTGTGAGCCATTCTGCATCCCTCAAAGTAAAAAATATAAATGCTAATGTGCTTTTTTTTAAGGCACAAACCAAACTGACTTGCAGAAGTTTCATGAAGAACCTGTATGCATCCTAAAATAATCCACGCTGCACATGGTGAGTCCTGCTGCAGCTGTTTGGTATCCACAGCGTTCACCATTCCAAGAAAAGTCCCGTATGGCTTTATAACTGCAAACCACACCAGCACTGTTCTCTCTACAGAGCCAAACAGGCTCAGCTGTGACTGAATGAACCCTAAAGAGCATTTATGAGTCCCTTTATCAGCCGAGTTTAAGTAATAACTATAACTGACATCCTGAGTCAGTCATGAGCCTGTAAATCCTCAGCTGGTCCTGCTGTGGAAACAAAAAGCTCCTTTAGACGGTGAAAACAGAGAAGGAAGAGGATGAGGGTGTGTTTGATAGTTTTATTAAAGCTGCATTAGCATGTCAGTGCTGCTGGGTTTGAGCCAGCCTCCTGCTGCCTGCCTTGGCCACGGTGATGAGGATGATGAGGAAGAAGCCCACAGTCCAGATCCCTGCTACAGGCAGCACCGCCATCGCCAGTATGCCTACAGCAAACACACAGAATATACTGTTCAGACACTTATAAACGTCATGCATCTCCGAGAGAGTGTGCAAACTGCAAGTGAGCTTACATTTTTCAGTTCTGCAGGTGTAATTTGTAGAACTGTGACGATTTTGTACCGAAAACGAAAACTGTGCATCTCCAGGCCTCAGTTTACTGAACTGCTTTTTTTACATTAGTTCTTGCAAAGTTTTTTTGAGTGCAATGCAAAACTAATCTGTAGAATAGTTCTGCTTTTGATTAACAACAACGTTCGGCCTAATAACTGACTTTTCCATGAGCTCCATACAAAGCCTTTCTGTTGCACAGCCTTAGCAGAAACATTGGCAAAAGCCCCATTCAACTTTTTGTTTGTTAGTTAGGACTTCTGAGTCAGTTTAGTTTTTTCAAGCCAGATCACGATACAAACTGGACTGTGGACTAAAAATAGAGGTAAGAACCAAACTATGAAAAGAGTGAACTGTTACACTCCTAAGAATTATCCTCCATAAAAGACCAGGGTGCAGAGTTGGGAACATTAAGATTACCTTAAGATCTGAAAAATATTAAGATGTAAAAAGCTCTTACTAGACTGAGGTCTGTGTGGCATTTCGATCCTGATCGGGCCGTAGGACAGCAGGCCTTGTGCAGGATCTGCTCTCACTGCCTCCCTCTTACTGATGGATTTACAGTTCTGCAAGAAAAAAGACAAAACCGTGTGTGTGTGTGTGTGTGTGTGTGATTTCAGAGTGAAGACGTAATACCAAGATGATGAGACAAATGATACATCTGCTTTCATCGGAAACTGCTTTGCGTTCTCCTTCTCGTCTACTCTTGAATCTGCAATGCAGTCTTTGACAGCAGCTGCTTCTCATGTAAGTACAAATTTCATGTTCAAATTGACTGAAACTTGAGCAGTGTTGGTGTTAATGCTTTTGGCTCAATTTGCCACAAGCATCTTGACAAAAGAAGTGATACTGGACAACCACAGATAAACAAAAACCTGAGCAGCAAGTTACTGACCAGAGTGTCTAAAAATATCCCTACAAAATTATCTGAAGCCTCCTGCAGGGGGCGACTCTGAGCAGTGAAAGTGCTAAACAGAGTCAAATTATTGGAGGTAAATGAGACTTTTCCAGAAAAAATCAATTTTATAAGTTATTTTTCTTGTGAATTGGAGAAAATTAGCCGACAGTGATAAAGAAGGCACATTTTTATGTGTTTAGCTGAATGAAACCTGGAACCTTTTTCCCCCTCTGGTTATGTAACCAATCAGCATCACATCTCAGTCTCAGTCATCTCATTGTTAGTGTTAATCTTTTAATCTTTTGAAACTGTAATTTTCAACACTGGGCTGAGAAGTAAAGACAGTAAAAGTCTAATCGTAAATACTGAGAAATCAACTGATGATCATTTTATAGCATTTTGCCTCATTTGTATAACAAATGCTCAGCACCGCCCCCTGATGCTCAAAAGACTTTTCTGCACTTTTTTTGTTTTTTATATTTTACTGTACTCAATGATTATGACTCAGCTTTCTCTCTCTTTAGGCTTTGGTACTGAGTGAAACCCCTGATTTGCATCAGTTACATTGAAGTAAATTGCAAGATAAATTAAAAAATAATCAAAAGACAGATGGGTTGAGCAGTGTCTCAGGGCAGAACAGGCCTGGAGCTCACAGGTCTGCAGGGCTCGGTGTCGTCCGGCTCACACAGCTGCACGGTGCAGTGCAGGTAAAGGTCATGAGGCGCCACGGTGAAGCGGAACATGTCGAAGCTGTAACGAACGGCAGAGCTGTCCCCGTTACTGCCGGGCCGTCCCGACGTCCCGCTGAGGAAGCTGACAGTTTTGTCGCTAACACACCTGGAGGGGAGACGGAAGAAAGAGAGAGAGAACGTGTCTGACCTGGTGGATGTTGGAGGGAAAGGTCAGAACTGTGAGACAAACTGTGGCTCTGTGACTTTGACAGTCCAGAAACAGGGATACTTTTGTGGCGATTAAGATTTTTTTGTATGTATGCAGTGTTTTATTTAATCCTCGTAAAAACACTGAGGGAAAGACCCTCATTTACAATGTTGGAAAGATTACAGTCCAGCTAATTATCAAAAAATAAATAAGCCAACTAAATAAAAAAAAATAAATGCACAAAACAAACTATTCCCTCATGCCTGCAGCTGACTAAAATTACAATATTACACATGCAAATCACTGCTTAATTTCTAAGACTCATCTGGATTGCATGCTGTTTGTAGTTTACAGGACCAAGACCTTAACCTGACGCTGTTTTGTATAAATTAAATAAAGTGAGTCTGAATGTGAGGCTGCCATCGACTTCCAGCCAAGAGAAGAAGCAGTTTAGTTTGCCCTGTGGTGTTTTTCAGTGAAAACAGAAGTAACTGAAGTGAGACGGCCAACAAGGTAACCATGGAGACCAAGTGCATTTTTGGTGTGATGTATTTTGTTGACCATCTGGGAACAGCAGCGGTGGTGTAGGACTGAGATGTCCCATGTTTTACTTTCTAAAATCTAGTGAAATGGGCATATTTTGAAATTTGATGAAAGGATGGAGGAAAATTTGGGAATGAAATTGAAGGAGAAGACTGGAGAGAGAGGTGGTCCGATGTGGGAAGTATCTCCGCACTCTGCGATTTTCAAATTCTGCTGGTTGTAACTTCAAAATGGCGACGGGGTGTTTGTGCATGTGAGGACGTGGACGTGCCGACTGACCCGTTGAGCAGCAGCGTGTGAGCCGAGCCCTCGGTGGCGTTGGGCCTGGCAGACTGAGAGGCCCAACACTCGTTGACCCGCAGCAGGAAGAAATCTGCAGGCTCCGTCACCTTCACCTCCACATACACCTGCATGGACAAATGGTCACATTCAAAAACAACTCCAGTTACACATAGAGCAGCTTCAAGGTAACAAAATAAACTAAGATTCACTAAGATCACGAAGATGCTAATATTATCTTCCTTTTCTCTGTTCATATCATCATAAAATTAATACGTTTTTTTTTGGCTGCTGCTCAGACTAAGGAAGCAATTTGAAGACGTCACTTTGGACTTGATCACTTCCCATCAGACTTTGGATTTAGTTTTTTGAACAGTTTACAGACTAAATGACGGATTAATTGAAAAAGTAATCGATTAATTGGCAGTGAACAGGATCAATAAGCTCAGCGGCAGCCACCTTGTCTCTCAGCTCGATGGTGGGCGCGCTGCTGTAGGCCTGTGTGTAGCTGTCGTCTGTGTACAGCATCATCTGGATGGTGGCGTCCAGTTCGTCCATACGCATCACCGTCTCACTGAGAGGAAACAAGGCAACAGGGTGACAGTGAGTTTAAAACATGTACATATTCTGCACGTATTCATCAGAAAATGTATTTATTTTGTTGGTCAGAAGTTTGAGTTCCTGACCTGGAGAACGGGATGACGGGGAAGGGCAGGCTGACCCGTCTGATGAACGGATAAACACACGTGTAGTCGATCTTTACGACCGGATCCCTAATGATGTTCCCAGTAACTTGAGGGTCTGACAGCAGGCTCAGGGAATAGAAGACGTGAGTGATGTTTTTCTGTAGGAGGAGGAAGAGTGAAATGTTAAAAAAAAAGCAAAATAAAAATGAACAAACACACACCAAACAACTCAGTGTCAAAGCCAACATTTATTTTTTTGATGATGACCAATAATTACATTTCTGTTTGTGTTATAGTAATTTTAACGCACCAGGACTCTCTAGACTTAGTTAAACATAATCTTTAAAAAGGTACAGTTCAGCCAAAATACAAAAAAAGCTATTTTTCCAATCACCCCTAGTGTGATCTATCCATGCAGACAGTCTTGGTGAGGTTTCCAGTCTGTCTCCCTTCACATCAATATAATTGGACTGGATGAGCATTGTTATGTTTTTTGGAGCTCAAACTGTCAAAAAGTTACATGTGAAAAAACTTAACAGCTCCTTCCAAAAACACAGACAGGGATACCCAGCAGAATCCACCGTCCTTTGGGACAAAGATGGTGCGTTCAGGCAGTCCTCATCAGCTCATGAAGTCGAAAATTACTGGGAAATTTACCAGAAATTTAAGACCAAAAATTTATCAGGTCAATGGTAAATAATGGCCGTATAACTTGTCTTCTATGATCATAATGTGTGTAAATGATTGTAACGGTGACCAGTCCTATCACAGAGCAAGCAACAGTAATTTAGATAAGTCAGTTCCTTGTTTACATCTTTCACTAGACGATGTCATTGGTGCAGCTTCTACCTGAACACAAACACCTGGTAAATACATGTCGGTCATGTGACATTTTTCTTCAGGAGTTGACAAGTGCAGCCTGAATACAGCAAGAGTTTCATTGGGAAATATTTCCTGCTGAAAAACAGTAGCACACAATATCTGTCTGCCCCGAATTCATGCTCCTTGGGGGCGGATAGGTACAGTTTGCTGGTCTTTTGTATTTTGAGTGAACTGTTCCTTTAATGGATCCATGACTTATGAGCCAATGGGAGTGAAATGAGATGTATTGTCATTTTGCAGGTGATACAGGTGCAGTTTTACCTCCAGCGGTTTCCCTCCGCAGGTCACATACTGGTCTCTGTAGATCCGGGACACATAGAAAGGCTCTCCGCCAATCAGCTCTCTCTGAGCTCGGCAAGATCTGTTGGGCAGGTGCAGAGACTCCAGCGGCACGTTGTGATATTTGAAGAAGTCTTCCACCACCCTGATCGTTATGAAGTCTTTACCGCACGTAACTTTGATTCCTGCATCTGGAGAAGTAGAGATGTGAGATGAGAGGGATGCAGGGAAACTGTAGAACTGAGTGTGAGAGATTAACAAGAGAAGAAGTACGGTTTAACTTCTACATACAAAAATCCAGTAGCTGTAGCTCATTAAAATCGAAATAAAACCATTTTTCATCAATTCTCCACCATCCATGCATGCATCCATCCTTCCCAGCCTGCTGCACTGAATCTGATTGTGTGCAAGATCCAGTTAAACATGTTAAACATAGAAATATAGTGGAGCAGAAGTTTTACCACAACAGCTTTTTGGTATCAAACACACAGACATCCAAATAACCACATGGAGACTGGGAGTGTGTGGGGGCTTTTTTCTCTTTTTTTATTATTAGAAACAAAACAGCAGGATAGGCCTGTGACTCTGCAGTCCTCAGGTCAGTGAACCACGTTTTTCTCTCACTATGACTGTTGCATGTGAAGTTCTGCATGTGTTTTTGAGCATGATGTGAAATTGGACCGCATTCTTAAAGTGCAACATTCAACACTGATTTGGATTAATAGGAACACAATAACTGACTTTTCTAAAGCTGAATACAAAGGCTTTTTGTTGCTGCACAGCCTTTACAGAACATTGACCGCATTCAACTTTTTGTGTTAAAATGTGGGTTTATGTTAAAATCAAAAAGAAAGAACTTGGATTTTGTTCAGTATTTTTCAAGCTAAACTGCTAAAC
>OMKZ01031760.1:1643-11799 GCA_900302535.1 Neoniphon sammara
GGGGGGTTCTCCTCTGTTGCAGGGGGGCATTAGAGGAGTTGACTGGCTGTTGAGGCAGATTGACAGCTGAGTGGAGAGAGCAATGGAGCACAACCTCCCTCTTATGGAGTTGGAGGACAGATATGGCTCAGTCTAAGCCTGCTTCACAATGATGAGTGAAGGAGCGCAGTGGTTGGATCCATCAAGAACTTTTCACTCACTCACCTGCTTCTCTTTTTATGTGTGCATTTGTGTGTGTGTGTGTGTGTGTGTGTGTGTGTAGGCTCTGTGTATGTGACATGGACAGACTTGGCCGAAATGAATTCATTGGCGAAGTGAGAGTGGCTCTGAAGAAACTGAAAGAGGGAGAGAACAAAAGATACAATATGGGCCTGGAGAGAATTGCACAGGTAGAGCCATTGTGTGTGTGTGTGTGTGTGTGTGTGTGCACTGAACACATACATGCTGAATGTGTTTCTGTGCACAGATACATCAAGTGTTACAGTTCCATCGTGGATGTTTGCCTGTGGGCTACACCTTCATCAATTTCCAATGTTGCATTATAGTCTGTAATGGATATTCACCTGGAGGCTCTGTAGATTACAACTGCACTAATATTTCAATCTCTCCCCTCCCCCCCTTTTTCCTCGGTCACCGTGTGACAGAATAAAGAAAGCAACAATCAAACGGTGGAGCAGGGAGCACCTGTAGCAGAGGAGGAGGTAATGCTATTATTAACCCTATCATTCGCAATCTTATGATCATTCAGAATAAAAATAAACGCTCAATGTAATGTGATATTGTTCACCATGTATTGTGTTGTCGGAAATTATTGTGTGACCTGTAAAAGAACAGGGCACACAATAAATTATTAAATTACCTGCCTAGGGACTACAGATGGAAACTAGCATTTTTGATATAATCTGGCATATTTACACTGTAAATGCTGCAGATGTTCATTAATATGCACTGTCCCTATTAAATAAATAAATAAATAAAATAAATAAGATGGTTCCTTTTCTCCCACCTGGCCTCTAATAGAACACAACACTAATTTATTGGAATTTTGGGAAGGAAAAAGTGACGAGACAGTGTCCAATCTAACAGTATATAGCAAATAGCAGCAAATAGTGTAAATAAACTCTCTTATGTTCAGAGATTTTAGATGTTTGAGACTCAGCTCACTCAACATGCAGCACGCCCACCAAGATAAACATGTGGGACTGTGTTTGTCACGATAAGCACAATACTTCAGTACACACATATCCATAAAACATTTAAACATTACTCTGTGTGGTTTTAGCAGTCTGTATGCTAACTTACACCGTCCTTCAGTTTAGTAGTCTATTGCACCCTCGGCATACTGTATACTCGACACACGTGTTGCAAAGCTACAAACACCAGAGAGAGGACGAAAACATCAGTCATGAGACCCACTCTGTTAGCTTAGTAACATGCATCAGTGTTTATGACAATTTTAGTGTTTCATCCTAATATACAGGAATATTTACCCCCAAACATCAGTGACAGTATAATGCAACCTGCTCTTCCTGCTGTGAACTGCGACCTCTGTGCTCACTGACATCATCACAATGTGCAGCGCACCTGGAGTAATCCTATCTCCATGAAAACGTATATACAGCTACTAAAATGTCATTTTACCAAGTGAACTACCAAAATAATATTGACACTGTTAAATTTTTTCTAACTATTTTCATATCTAATGAATTTTCTTATCTTTTCAGCAGTATCAGCTAATCCGCCTTCTAATTTCACCACTTTAAAATGGCCAAGTTTGATTATGTGATGATAATCGGTATCTGGGCGTCTGAGGCACACACTTTAATAAACCAGTGTTAGGGAAACTGCTCATGGGACACCGCAGCAACAGCCTTTCAATTATGCCACTGTTGCCGCTCCACTGTTTTTCTCCTCCTTGAGTCCATATCTTATTTCTGATCAGGATTTGAGAAACAGCAGTTAATAGCGCTGCTTCTGTGATTAGACTCAGTGTATGGTTCAACCCTAAGATTAGGGAGGACAGCAGTGTCATTTTGTCACTCCCAGATAAAGCTTTTAATTATAAGCTTTCATTTGAATATTCCTGTTTCACACACATATACTTTACATGACAGTAAAAATATTGTTTTTTCAACAAATCACAGCTAACGTATCTGCAATTAATATATGACTATAAATTATTTAGAGTGAAACAGTTTTTTTTAAAGGAACAGTGGAAGCAAAACACAAATAAAGATAATTTACCATTTACCCCAGTGTATTCTATCCATCCAGATAGTTTCTGCGTGGTTTGGCATGGTTTCTACACTGAAAACTGGATGGGTGCTTGTTTGAGGCTAGATGAGTACTTGTTTGTGGAGCTCAAACCTTCAAAACTTGTGGAGCTCAAAACATCAAAACAAAAGCATGGATACGCAACATAATCCACTGCCCTCGGGGGCGTACAGTTTTATTGGGAACTATTTCCTGCCAAAGAACGCCAGGAAACTGTAGCTGTAAAGTGTATGAATTAGAGGCAGATCGATACAGTTTGCTGGCGTTCTTTATCAGGAAATAGTTCGCCCTATGACCTTTTCAGTAGTCAAATTTGCTGCTCTAGAGACCTTTTTCACAGCAGCCATTTTGACATGCTTAATTAAGGTTCCATACCTAAATGGAACAAAACCTTAATTAATATGATTAGTAACACCCGTGTTTACCTGCTATTTCATGTCAAAATGGCTGCTGTGAAAAAGCTCTGTTGAATCACTCCATTGAATCTATTAGGTGAATTACCATGAAATTGAGTGAGCACATTCATGCTCCCCAGAGGATGAACCCTGTCAGCTTCGGTGACCTCATGACCATTCCTCTAGCGCCACCCTCAGGCTAAAATACACCACCACTTGCGCTCCCTCCGCCAAGCCAGAGGGGTTCAGGCGGCAGAGGGCCCGCTCTAGCTTGCATTTAAACTGGTGTAGCTCGCTTGATTTTTTTCCTCCCTCGGTGAAAAACTTTATGAGACAGCACACTGGCATTTGAGAATAAAATGCGCTGAATGTTATATAAATAAAACAGATGCAGGGTGGCCCACGCTGTGTATTCAATGGAAGAGGAATCACCAGTATAAAATAAAAAAGGTGCTGTGGCTGACTCTGTTGTCGTCTCTGTCCCCAGCGTGGCCGGATCCTGGTGTCACTGTGCTATAACACAGAGAAGGGCTGCCTGCTGGTGGGCATCATACGCTGCGCCCATCTGGCCGCCATGGACTCCAATGGCTACTCTGACCCCTTCGTCAAAATGTAAGTCATGTAAAATGCCTGTGCATGAAGTGCAGTGTAGGTGGACAATCCCATGGTTCAACTAATGCACCTTGTTCACAGCAGCCATTTTGACACGAAAAGTTCTGTGCTATTTAGGTACAGAATCTTAATTAATATAGTAACACATGTGATAATTGACTATTTCATGTCAAAATGGCTGCTGTGAAAATCCAGTCCAATCAATCAGTCCTCTCTCTCTCTCTCTCTCTCTCTCTCTCTCTATCTATCTATCTATCTATCTATCCATCTATCTATCTATGAATGCGATGAATGGCTAGAATGAATGAGGGGAAATGCATTTTTCTCAGATGATGTTTTCCACAGATTGTAGGAGTGAAGGGTGCAGAAGGACACTTTGTCCATACTTGCTTCAGTCTTTATGTTGTCAAGGTCTTGTGAACTTTCAGTGGAGTCATGCAGGCAAAGAGAACAGAAAGAGAGGAATCCCACTCCTTGCAGGAAGTGATCTTGCTCTCTCTCTCACACACACACACGTGGCTCCTTTTCTTCTTTCTTTCCTAGGTATTGATTTGTTCCTGTGCTTTAGAAGTGGCACCTTGTGCTTTATCTGTCTATTTTGATGCACAATATGACTGTGTTCATAGGCAAATGATTTCTGTGCCTAGAATACATGATCGGCTCTTCTCTTCCTCTTGCCCCTCTCCTCCTCACATGTACTGACATTTTCTCTCTCATACCGACTCCTTTAATATACATGACTGGTGCTCTGATTCTGATGCTGATTTATGGCAGTGTTTGTAGTTGTTTGTTTGGGTTTTTCCCTTTGTGTTGCTCAGGCTTTTCACATTTAGTAACTATATATCAGTCACAAAGAGCCTTGTTTACCTTTTGTGAGCTGCACCGCATACTCTGGATAATTAGAGCTCTGCATTTTTGGATGAAAGCAGCACGTGCACGGGTGATTTATGCCTCTAGTGTACACTGAGCAATTAAGTCAAACTAACAATAATACATGAATTGCTTAATGGTGCACTGGCTTACTGAATCATCAGAGCAGTGATATCCTTCAGCTGAAAAACCAGCAATCCTCTCAAGTGCTCTGTAACTAAATGTGCCAGTGTGAATGCCAGTCTCTCCTCGCTCACGCTGTGTGTGTTTGCGTGTGTGTGTGTGTGTGTGTGTGTGTGTGTGTGTGCGTGTGTATGTGTGCGTGCGTGTGTGTGTGCGTGTTTCCAAAAGGCTTTTTTCCACCGGTCTTTCCCCTCTGTGACTCTCACTCTGTCTTTTGAACCCATTCAAATGTCACAAGGTCAGACTTCAGCCTCAAAACCAATTTGTGTCCCATTTAAAAAGACATTTACATTTTAAAGACAAAATGAGTTTACATCCTCCAGGAGGAGCACATTCTTCTCCCCTGCTTTTGCTATATTATCTAAAATATTAAAAAAAAAAAAAGAGTTCATATTCTGTCTAGCCTCTGCCAGAGAAAAAGACATCTGAAGGGAGGATAAGTGTAAAACATGAGATGTCAGATAGTTCCTGCTGACTAAAGCACACTCCCTTCCTCCCTCTATACACTTGTGTGAAGTGTGACTCTCTCCACAGTGAGCAGTATATTTGGCTCTCTTCTTTCTAACTAACTCTCATTCCTCTCCATCACACCGTTTTTGCATTCATGTGTCACTTAGTTTCCATTTTTAACACTTTCCCTTGTCTCTCCCTGTCAGTTCTCAGTGCAGTTTTGTTACTTTTCTCTTTCACAGAAATGCTTTCATTCTTTTTTTCCATCTCTCTTTCTGTCTCTCTCTCTCTCTCTCTCTCTCTCTGTCAAAGCCATTGCAGAGACTATAGGGCCAGTGACTCAAATAACAAAAAGAGCCAGTTATGTAGCACACACAGGCACCGGCTGGAAAATTGTGGTACACACTGGGTTGAATGGAGAGTATTATTCGATGTTCTTGTAGCAGTTCTCACACATTACAGACTGTTTTCAGCAATATCCTTTTACAATACCGCTCATGTAAAGACAGCTTACTCATGGCCCACATAACATGGATAAGATGTTCTTGCCTGTTCCAGTCACTCTAGTGAAAATCACAAATAGTCTCGTACTATTTTTAGCAGCTCATGTATATTATGCATATTATTAGAATTAACAGTAAAGCTGTGAAATCGTATTATCTGTCAGTAGAAGCTGGTGAAACACGTCGGAAAAATTACGGAAGGCTCAGAAATGTAGAGCTAGTAAGTCTTCTATGCTCAAGACTAAATAATGTCATTTTAAGCTCAATAAACTGAGGAGAACAATCCTCCCTACTACCAAACTACCCTGTTATGAAATATTCCTCACATTGAATTTTCCACTGTTTGATTTCCACAATTCATGTCTAGTTTGGTTGCTGCTTTTTTTCTGTCATTATTAATGCTGTTGTCAATAGATTTTTGTTTTATTCTGGAAATTGAAATCCCCCGTCTGAGCCGTCTCATAGCCATATGTGAAATTTGATTTCCCATAGCCTTGACTAAGCTTTCCCCTGAGCTTTCACCTTCCAGGCTGCAGCTGGATAAAGAGGGGTATTTCTTTGGCTGTCTCTCACAACTGCCTTGTTTTTTTTTTTTTTTTTTCCTCCTGTCTTTCATTGTGCGATATCTTCCAGTTTGGCCTGTGTATAGGTAGCGGGAAATTGGAAGATAGATGCTGATTAGCTTGTGGCAATAATGGCATTTACATCCAGCACGTATAACATGATAACAGAGCTCCATCTGCCAAATCTGATAATGTGGACAGAGAGAATAGCATCGAATCGTGATTTACATTATTCATTTTTGAATAGTAATTGTGTCTAATAACTCCAACATTACACCGCAAATTGCAAATCATGGAAAAGGGGCAGTTTCAAGTGTAGAGGGACAGTGGCTCCAGCCCCTGTGGCACTCCCTCTCTTTCTCCCTCTCCCATCCCTTTCCCACCTCCATCCCTCCATCCCTCACTTGCTCTCCTCCTGCTCTGGTGTGACAGCCTCAAGCCCATCTCATGCATCAGCTGTCAGGCTAGTATTCGTCACTGGCGGGGTGAGGCTGGGGGAGTGAGATATCTCACCGCCTGAACATCTTGACTTGGAATTTATGCTGATGATGACTCCCAGTGCCCTCTGGGAATCCTTCTGTTGCCTCTTTGCTTGAGCGTATTCTGCTCTCATATCGGCATGATTATGATCTTGCATTGGCCTTCTCTCTCTCTCTCACTCTCTCTCTCTCTCTCTCCTCTCCCTCACACTTTCTCTGTCTTTGTACAAAAGGTTTTGGCTCACAATTATCTCAGGAAGAGAAATGTGCAAACTTTATATCTCTCCTTCCCCCCTGCAAGGTTTAGTGTCACATCAGGGCAAAACACAAAGTCATGGATAATTTTATTTGATCTTCTTACAGAGAAAGAATGAACGTCCCAGCCATATTTGGAGGGTAAAATGCATTCGAGGACTTACACTGCATAAACTCTATAATTACAGTGTCCCTTTTTTCTCCTACCCTGCTGAATAAGTGCTCCATTTCTGTATGGCGGTATGTCTATGGGCTATAGCCATAGACATACCGCCATATAAAGTACATCAATTCCAAACTACATATTATGTTGTGTATGGATACACCCTGGAGAGTGTATGAGGTCCCAGGTTATTGATTTCTTCTTTTCCCCTCTCTCTCTCTCTCTCTCTCTCTCTCTTTCTCTCTCTCTGTCTCTCCCTCTCTCATTTCTCAGTATACTGCAGCCTGATATGGGGAAAAAGTCCAAGTACAAGACCTCAGTAAAGAAAAAGACACTCAACCCTGAATTCAATGAGGTAGAACCTACAAATAATCATAATAAACCCTCCTGACAAACTAAAAGCCAACCAGTTGCAGCTTGTGCGATTACTCTACTGAGACACAGAGCTAAAGCCTGTGGTGGTGTGGATTATATGTGACTATAGGATGAGCACTGCAGTTAAGTTCTCCTCCATACCAAGCATTTAACATTTAAAAAAAATCAGATCTTTCATCCGTTTGAATGTGCTCTCAGCCCTTTCATTAGGACAGCATGCATGTGAATACTCCTCGAATAAATGGCCTGAAATAGGGATTCAGTTCCTTTTCAGCTCTCGTGTTTATCAGACACTGATATGAATACTTCTCTTTGTGCACCACCTGCGCAGGAGTTTTCATATGAAGTAACCCTGGACCAGCTGGCGAAGAAAACCCTGGAGATCTCCGTGTGGGACTACGACTTGGGAATGAGCAACGACTTCATAGGTAGGCTAAGACACCGAGGTGGCGAGTTGAAGGAAGAGGAAATGATCAGCAAAGTGGATTGCTGAGCACGAGGATTTAAGTGTTGAGCGTTGAAAGCGAAGAAATTGCAGACAACATTAAAAAAAAGAGGCCAAGTATGGGCAAAAAAAAAATGAAGAGGGATGAGGGGGGAAATTACGAGGCTTGAGGAGAGCAATTGAGTGAGCAAAGAGAGGAGGGTGAGTGGAAAGGAAGCGGAGAGGCATTAGGAATCAAACAGGAAGCCATTTTCTTTGGGTCCTATCCTTCATAGACTTGCCACAGCAGATAGCTGCTAAACAGCTCTGTCATGGCCTGGTGTGTATATCACAGCAATGGAGTGCAGGGAGCTTAAGGAGCGGTGGGGAACTGGTGAGGAGGCAGAGTGAGAATGGATTACCACCCTGTGAGCTCGAAGGCCATGAGATCAAAGTGTTTTAGTCTGGCTAGCTCTGCCATGGGTTGTATGTGTGTGTGTGTGTGTGTGTGTGTGTGTGTGTGTGTGTGTATGTGTGTGTGAATGAATGTACGTGTGTGTGTGTGTGAGAGAGAGAGAAAGAGAGACGTCCAATGTTTAGATAAGAATGGTGAGTTATTAGCCTTGCTGGGATAAAAGGTCATCAGTCTTACATAAAACCCAGGCTACCACCCATTCTCTTAACCATTATCATTTCAGCGTAGGTACAGCAGTCTGCCCAGATGTGTTAATTGGAGCTGGGAGAAAAATGACACTGAGACAAAGAGGAATGGAGAGAAACAGCTGATAAAAAAAACATGACCTCAGTGCTCTGGTACATGTGTAAAAGAGAAAGAGAGACAGAGAGAAGGGAACCAAGGAGAAGAGCACGGGGGTTAATAGGCTCGGCTAAAGATATATAGGGGGTGTCAAGTGGTGAAAACGGGGAGCGGAGATACATGGAGAAAACAGGACAATAAGACAAAAATGTGAGGAGATACGCTCACAATATATAAAGTAGGACACCAGTTGCTTGTGGGAGCAATAGATACATGTGGTAAGCCAAAACTGAAAAACAACAAATCAAGGGGGAACAAATCAGGCTGCACGGTAAACACTCATCCCCATCTCACAGATTCCCTTTCAAAGACGTGAACCAAATCGAAAATTTTATTTTGTGTTTTTGCTAGCCTTTCAGATGTGTCAGGTCGGCCCTGACCCTGGACTGTTGGTCAGGAAATAAAATGTAAACTTGATGAGGTTTGATGATAATTGTGGGTAAGTTACAGAGGAGCTGTAATGCACAAACACACACACAGGGAAGTTAGACATGCCAATAATTGTAAGGAAGCAGTTCTTTTAAGCCTTGTTATAATTCGGCGCAGTGAGTTCAGGTCATTTCATTCCCTCGCTTTCTCATTCTTGAGCTCTCATTCCTGCGGGCTGCACAGTCAAGTACATGCACATTAGCTGCGTCATACAAGTGCCCGGCATTTATTACCACTGCATCTTCTGCTCAGCAGCTCTGAGTGTGGGTAGGCCGCCCCATTAAGGGCTGGTTTTGCATTATAGTGCCAAGGTCGACGATGTTAGAGGAGACGATGACCAAAGGCTTTTAATTCAGAATGCCTCCAGCTTTAGTTAAGACGGCCTGATAAACCTCCTCTGTGACCATCTGGACACCAACTGCTCTTTGGAGAGCAGACTCCAAAATACAGTGCTGAAGGCTGAGTGAAATGAAACTCATTTCAGTGGTATTACCCTTAAAGTTGGTATTACTCTCTGCAAAAGCTGTGGCCAGCTCCCTCTGCTCGTCTCTGCACTGAAGTTTGTTCCATTGTCTAAAATGAATCAGTTACATATTTGACTCACCCCAATGTCAGATGACTGTAAGCTCAAGTTCATTTAAAGCTGTTAACCACTGTTTAAGTCTTAAAGGGCTTTACAGGCCCACAGTTTACAGAAAACAAAATGACACCGCCTGACCTAAGCACTCACAGCGGGACACAAGAAAAAAACTCCGCCCAAAAAATCTAACCAACAAACAAAAAAAAAAAACAACAACCCAGAAGCCAAAAAGGAGGAAAATGGAAGAAATCTTGTGATTTCGAGAGAAGGAAGCCAGGAGTGCAGTGGGTGTACAGTGTGCATTCATCAGCTCAAATCAAACACTGTCAATTAAATTGCCAATTAGATGAAATGGAATCAAATCAAAAGCAGAATAAGACGAATGTTACAAAAAGAATAAACATCAAACAAGCAGACAAAGCATGAATCAGAAAACAAGCAGCCGGCACAAAGCATAATGCAGTATAACAGTGAGAGATGATGCCTTTGTAATGCTAACAGGCGTAGAGATAGACAGGTAGCATCACCACTGAGCGCTTTGGTGCTCACTACATGTACCTGCAGAGCTTGTGTGTACTTTCAGATAGTTGGATTGGACCACCTGTTGAGCGTAAAGATTGAGGAGAAGGGAGAGGAGGATGTGAGGGAAAAAATAAGTGGGCTGCTAACAGTGTGTGTGTATATGTGTGTGTGCATGATGATCGTATGGCTATTGTGATGGCTTCATCTTATCTGCCCCCCCACGCATGTCAGGATGGCTGACTGTTTGTCATTAGCTCCCCCC
>OMKZ01031768.1:20115-30281 GCA_900302535.1 Neoniphon sammara
CACAGTTGCTTTTGTAATAACAACGGGATTGTATTTTCCACTTGTTTAATAATGACACAGAAAAGATTTGAGTAAACTTTCATTTTTTGTCATGGTTTATGTTGCACTGCTGAGAGCCTGCACAATACATGGGTTTGGGAAATAACAGATTATAGCACTTGAGTACATATAACAGCTCTTTTCTGTTACATTTTATTACATATATTAGAAACACTTAAATCCGACTCGTATTTTTGAGAAAAATACATGGTAACTTGTTAAACTTTTATGTTGATTACAGCTATTAATGTGAAATAATGAGTGACTGCAGCTGTAGACAGCAGCAACACCATTCAAATTGAATCTGTAATTATTTATTGAATCTTGATTTAAACACGTAGTGGAGAGAGGAATGAAGAATCTCTTTTTCGCAGTCAGTCAGGATCAAAGCGTGAACTTAAGCCCCAAGGCTATTAAAATTTTAACTAAACAAACCAAAAACACCTTTGTGTGTCAGTAGATGAAATAAAATTGCCTATTAAACATGTGCTCTATGGGTTTTTGAGGCAAAATAAACCAGACTAATTGAAAATAATAAGATTGCATTGCTGAGTTTGAGTATTCCGGTAGATAACATTTTTTTATTGCAATTTGAAGCTGTCAGTGGCAGATAATTTTTTTGAGAGCCCCAATCCTGGCTGCAATCTAAGGTCAGACTCTGCTGTTCTTTGTGATGTTGGACCAGCGTGATGCGGCGAGCCAGATCTCTCTCTCCATGGATCAGACTGTAGTTTATATTTGGATTTGGTTCTGTGGCCAGACTGACCTGCTTTCTCTGTTTCTGTCTCTGTCCTTCTGTACTTCTAGCTCTCTCTCTGTCTCTCCATCTCTCTCTCTCGCTCTCTCTCTCCTCGGCCTCATGGTCCAGAAACTACTCTCAGAATTCCATAACCAGGTCACCAGAAGCCCACAGCCGCCACTCAGTATTCCCCCTGGAATCTGGTTTCCAGCGCAGGGAATGAAACCCATCCAGATACCATGTTAATGACCAGACCAGGCCACTGCAAAGCTTCACAGCATGGCCTATTTCAATAAGGTAGCCATTCAAACTGCCAATGGTGTGGCATTGAGAATAGTGGAGGAAAATTGTATTTTACGCTTCATTGATTTTTTTTGTGCCTGGGAGTCATGAATTGGTAATTGGCTTTACTCAGAATTTTAGAAAGTGGGAGTGGTTGTTAAGCTATCCAGGGGACTGGAAAGCCAGAAAAACTTTCTCCCAGGACTGAAAGTTCATAAGGTTAGCACTTACTTACCTGGAACATCCATGTTTTGTCATGGTAGAGCTATTTTCATCTCCAATTTGTAATTACTCTGTGATTGTCCTCCATGATCGAAGACTGGGGAAGGGACTATGGATTAGGTTCCGTCTGTTCGTCTGCCCATCTGTCACGTCTGATTTCTGAGCCTCTGCTGGCCTGTTTGAGACAAAATTTGGTGGAATGATGGCTTTTGACACTGGGGTCCAGCATTTTGAATATAAACCTGATTGACCCACCACAGCGCCACCACCAGGCCAACAGGACCCTTCACATTCAATATCTTGGACACCGCTGGGGCAAAATTGATGAGCCATTGGGTAATGATACGTTTTTACATTGATATCTAGTAGCCACAAAGTGAAACTGATTAGCCCACCACAGCACCACCAACTGGCCAACAGGCCAACAAGCCCCCAAGCTTCAAGCAGCAATGTCTCAGACACCAAACATATAGGGTGTCTTGCACCAACTGTGGGGGATGTCATATGTCAGTGCTGGCTTGTCCATTGAAACAAGCCCTGTTGATGTGTCAGGCATACATTTTCCATCTATAAAAAAGAGCAAAGGGATTGTTTCAGATTTAAAATAATGTGATTTCATGTGAGCTGCTGAGCTTGGTGGCACTGTTGCAGCAGGTTGGCCATACAGCTCACCCATCGCTAATGTACAACTCACACGCACAGGCTCCCAGTGTATCTAACCACAGTACTCTCCGCAATCACGTAATACAGATTAAGCCCTCCTCCTCCCTATCCTCCCTGTCCTTGTATCGAAAACACTGAGAGGGTTATAAACGGAAACATCTGGTTCAGGATGTTCTTAGGCCTGTGCTCATGCATGTATATGCATCCCTGTATCGGTTTCTGTATCTACCTCACAACACATTGGTCATGAGTTGAGGCTGAGCATATGTGCATGAGCATATGTGCAAACTTTGGCGGGAGGTGTGGAAGATGACGTCCATGACTTGAAATGTGTCAGAACGTATGGGAGTGTGTGAGTGAGCAGGCACATGTGCATTTGAGTATGTGTGTGTGTGACCTGCTTACGGTTTGACCCGTGCCAGTCTTTCCACTGAGGGGAGGTGCGTAGTCCTTCCCACGGGAGGAGAGGAGTGTGTGAGCAACCCAGCATGTCCACCATCTTCCTGTCACATTACCATACGCTCCTACAGCAGTAGGAGCGCTAATTATGTCTGTGTGTGACAGCCACCCTGCCAAAGTGGTGAGAATGAGACAGTTGGGGTGTGTGTGAGTGTGTGTGTGTCAATGGGGGAGAGAGGGAGGAATATAGATCGAATGGGGACAGAGAGGGCGAGTGTATGTGTGTGAAAGGGAGAGAGAAAGAAAGTGAGGGACAACCATGGGTAATTTGTAATAATCCTCATTTGTTTTGATTGTGAGGCGGAATGTGGGTTTCCTTCCATGCGTTGCTTTGTCCGTTCATTCGTTCATATCTAAAATACTGCTAATTGGATTTTGACAAAACTTGAGGCAATGACGCATCTCATTGCTCTGTTTTGGAATTTGCAGAATTACACTGATTGGCCCGAGGTTTGGGGCACGTTATTTGTTTGTTTGCTCCATAGCACAGACATGTCTACTCATATTTGAAACTTGTTGATGTATCTCACCGCTCTGTTCTGGCATTATTGAAATTGATTGGTTGTTCGCTATTTGCACAATCTGCTATTTGCTCTGAATAGAAAAAAAAGTCAAAACAAGGACAAATATGCTTAGAGGGGGCTGCATCATATGTTTAATGGTGTCTTGTATAAGGTTTCCAAGACCAGGCACACTGCAAAAAATCTCAAGTCATTTGGCCTCAGTTTTAAAATAGTTTTTCTTAAAAAAAAAAAAAAAAAAAATCTGCCAGTAGGATGAGATAATCCCACTTGTTTCCAATGCAGTTTCACTTGTTTCAGTATTCTTTCTGGGAACAAGTATAAATATGTCAAAACTAGGCAGATCAGCCCACTAGTATCAAGAAAATGACACTTTATTCAAGGAAATTCTGGAAACAAGTTGATTAGCATTGGAAACAAGTGGGATTATCTCATCCCACTGGCAGATTTTGTTTCATTTGTTTAAAGAAACACAATTTTAACATTGAATGTTAGACTAAATAACTTGTTAAAATTGAGATTTTTTTTAGCTCATGCCAATTCAGATCAAATTCTTATTTCTTCAGTGGCAGCCTGACACAGTTGTGAGTTGCTGTTTTATAGCTATTCTGGTGTTTAGCACAGCCAGTGGTCTAGTGGAGTTTCAGCCTCTGGGAGCGAGGCTCAAACAGCCCCAGACAGAGATAAAGCTGGTAAAGTGAGTGAAGGAGAGAGTCTGGCTGTGATACTGCTGTGGTATTCCTCTGGTTCACACGTCCCTGGGGCTTTGCCGAGCCTCTGAGCTGCAGGAGAGCGAAGAGGAGCAGGAAGCAGAGATGACAGTTGTCAACTCGCAGACAAAAACAGACTGAGACGATCTGAGACCCGGTCCCATATGGCACTTGACAGTTTAACACTAGTCTCTCATCTACCCATCTCTCCCTCTTTCTCTCTCTCTCTATTTCTATTTCACTGTTACTTCCTCACTTTCTGAATGCTGAATATTGAAGATTTCTCCATTTCCATACATATGACTGGAAGGTTGCTGGTGTGAATCCCCTGGGAAAATGTGTGTGTCGGGGGAGTCCAGTGACTGTCAAAAGGCCCTTAACCCTCATGCACCATTGAAAAAGAGCATGTGTGCTCATTTGACATCCCCTGGATAAATAAATGTTTTAAAAAATCCCTTTTTTTTGCTACCTGCTGATGTGTTCTGCTCCTTCACGTCTATATCAGCTCCTCTCTCACTCTCATGTTCTTCACTTCTCTTCCTCCTCTCATTGCTCATAGCCTACTTTGTCTGATTTAGAGTGTTATTTGAAGGATGCAGGTTCAGGGAGCTCAAATAGGTTTCCATCTCGTGTCAAAGCGCTATCACAGGTATGCAAATGCCTGGGTGCACGCACATAATCACACACACACACACACACACACACACAAGCACCATCACACACACAACACTTGCACCATCAATTCTGGGCCTAACCAGCTTTGGGCCCGCCCCTTCCTGACAGAAAGAGAGCAGCAGGACTGAGTGTTTGGAGTTCAGCTTGAAAGGAAATATGTAGCAGTAGAGACTGGATATGGACCACCAAAGCATTGCAATGAGATGTGAGCGTCTATAAAAGTGCAAGTTGTAACATGAATATTCATGGTAGCCGTTCGCTGTGGCACGTCACTCTGCATCTGCATCTTCATTACTATAGGGTGCGAGTGTGTCTTTGACAGATGCATCTCTATCACTCCCAATCAAAGCCGGCTTTAGTGCTTCATGGATGATAATATTTTGTGATGTCAAACCTGTTGTCAGAAATGTCAAAAAAATGCTATGCGTTTTGTCACTGAGGGCATTTATAGACTTTACACGGCCTTTTGCAAGTCATTGTGGCTTTTTATGGGGGTTTTATTACATTTCATAAAGCAGATGCAAGTGCCTGGTAGAGAACATTGTCCAAGCATCGCTCTGAATTTTGTCCTTTCCCTTTTCCCTACCCTCCATTCAGTTCAGATCAGTTTAATGGGCTTTTAAAGGTTTTTGGAAGAAACTATTAAAATACTACTATATGCTTTTCCAAAGTACTGATGACATTTCACTGTAATGTAAACTCCGCAGCTGTAACAGTGTTAGAAGTGCTGGTAAAATGAAGAGTGACAGACAAGTGACATGACAAATGCAACACATACAATGTGTTAGTAAGGTTTAGCATATGTCGCATTGGTTTTTCCATTTGTTGTGACACATATGGCAGCCAGCACTGCATGTTGATGCCCTGCTGTTGTGGGAAAACTTTGCTGATTTTCACATTTTTATTTGAACATGGCTCTTTATAGGTCAACAAAGTTTCCTGACCCACAAAACCCATTCACAGTCCATGATAAATGGCTATTGATGCACATTTGCCAATCTGAAAATATGGCTAAATTTGTGAAAACACTGCAGGAACATGCTTGGAAACACAGGCTGCAGGTTGGCATAGTGAGTAGAGACACTGATACTGTTTTCCAGTGTTTTCAGCACCCTCTGAGAGAGAATTTCCCTACATCAATCAATAAATCATCATGTTACTCATATTGAAAATACAACTTTTTGTTTGGCCGCAGTGTATAATTGAGACTCTTCCTTTTTTAGGATGAAGGATCCACCTTCCTGCAGATGGGAGCCTCTCTAGAGCAGCAGATAGTCTGCATGTTCAAGGTACAGAAATACTATGTTTCTCATTGTCACAGTCAGACCTGAGTCCTTGAAAATAATGAAAAAAATGAAAAATATGTTTTGACCCAGGCCTGCAGACAATGCAATATTAAAGACCTTCACAGTTTTTATGGCGGCTATGATTCTGTGAAACCGCATTATCATTTTCATCATCATCATTTTTATTTCATTTCATTCTTTTAATATGTCCCTATTTCAGATTATGGAGGAGTATGACTGGGGCGAGTTTGTGGTGATCACCAGCTTTTTGCCGGGATACGACACCTTTGTGGATATAGTTCACTCCTATACAGACACTTCCTACTTCATGTGGAATCTACAGGACGTCCTGTCTCTGGAAATGTCTGTTGGGGCCAATGATGCGAGGACCAAACGCATGCTGCAGCAGGTAGGACAAGATACACACTACAAGTGTTACAGCTGGAGTTCGTGAACAGTAACTCCAGTGTTTTTGATATCAGTACTTCTTACGATCACAGATTTAAAACAGAAAATAATAAACTTTCATTATCTTGTATATTGCTTTCTGCACAATACAAAAAATCTCCATCTTACCAAGTCATTCATTCTCAAATTTAGTATTGAAGTCTTGGTTTTCTTAAACCAAGTGAATAAATCTGCCAATGGGGTGAGATTATCCAACTTGTTTCCAATACTAATGAACTTTTTTTCCAGAATTTTCTTGAATCATTTGTCAGTGTCATTTTCTTGATATTTATACATATGACATTTATACTTGTTCCCAGAAGGAAAAACTTGATAAGGAAATTACTTGACAAGATGGAGATTTTTTGCAGTGAAAATACATATTTGTGGGTAAATAAATAAGAAAAAGACAAAGAAAAATCATTCAACTATTATCAAGAAAAGCAAAAATTTAAACCTGTGTGATCACTACTTGAATACCACTGTTTTTTGTCGCTTATCCATGTTACTCTATTTCCCATTAACTTCCCCTTGGTCTTCAAAAGATTAGATTAATTAGAGACATGTAGATTACTTGAAATTCAGATTTCAAATAGTCTGCGTGCCAATTATGACTCTTTGTAGCTAATTATCTTTGTTGCATAACCACAGTGCTTCAGCAGATCACTGCTGTGTTGCTTCTGTATTAGTCTGTGGTGCAGATTTGATCTTGGCAGCTGTAAACAGTGTGCTGTCCCTCTCCAGGTGGACTCGCAGGTCCTGTTGGCCTACTGCTCCTATGAGGAGGCGCAGTACTTGTTCCGTCATGCAGGTGAGGTGGGCCTGCTGGGGCCGGGCTACATCTGGATCCTGCCCAGCCAGGCTGTGGGCAACCCCGACAGCACTCCACCTGTCAGCTTCCCCATCGGCGTGATCGGTGTAATAACAGACCACTGGAGGAAGAGCCTGCGGCAGAGGGTGAGGGAGGGCGTCGCCATCGTGGCTAAAGGGGCAGAGAGCTTCAAGAAGCACCACGGTTTTGTTCCTGAGGGACACAGCGACTGCAACACACCGACCAAACACTCCGACAACTACACTCTGTTCAGGTGAGAGGAGCACGATTTATGGTGTGTCCCTGGTGTAGATATGCAAACACATGCAGGTTTGACCTGAATCAGTATGGACTGATTCATTCACGATTACAATAAATAAATAGAACAGAACACTATGAATTAAAGCTTTGTTTGATTGTTTTCATATTTTAGAAGAAAACAGTAACCAACAGTAATGACCAGTAGCACTGATATAGACAGTTGGTATCATATTGGTCGTTATTGATTCATAGACAGGTTTAAAAGAGAGGACACTCACACATCTTTCACGTAGGCTTACAAGCGCGCAGTGAGAAGCGAAACCACTTTACTATGTTACTATTCCATGCGGCCTGAAACACAAATTGACCTGGATTTATTATTCACAGCTCAGTCTGTCATGGCTGAACCCCCTAACAGAGAGAGAAGAGTCTCAGGTGGCACATGCTGCCCTCCACCAATCAGCTAACTCTATCATCGCCTAATGAGCTTCATCCATTCTCCCACGTTAGATTAAACCCTTCCTGGGGAGCTTTTGGTTTAATTAGGAGGTGCCCATTGTAGGTGTATGTGCACAATTGTCTGCGTGTGTGTGTGTGTGTGTGTGTGTGTGTACCTGAGTATGCAAATTCATGTATGCTTGCATGTAGAAACTAAAAAGTTTCTCTATTTTATGTTATTTACTTTTGTCATAAGTGACTCTGTTGTACTGACTGTTTGTTTACATGGGCTGCAGGCACATGCTGAATGTGACGTGGGACAGGAAGGACCTGTCATTCAACAGCCAAGGCTTCCTCTCCAACCCCTCCATGGTCATCATCGCTCTGGACCGGGACAGGCTCTGGGACAAGGTACTGGGCTCCAGAACCTCAACCTACTGCAAGATCCCCAACAGACAGTAATCTGCACATATCAGTCTACAAGCACATAACATATATTATAAATGCATTCATCAAATACATCCACATGCATTCCGCATTCAATCATGCTCACAGGCTTTTATCAACAGCATTTATTATGGTTTCAGTGGGACAGAGGGGTGGTGAGAGTCCGCCACCCCTCTATGAGAACATTATGCTGAGAACAGTGAAATTTGTGAAATACATCATTAGCATTATGGAGTATAGGCTTAGTGAATGGTGCCTATTTGTGAGGAGTGTTCCACAGGGAATCTTATTACTGTTATGGTAACTCAGCTATTGGTGATGTACCTTGAATTTCTGGGTCCATTTTGTTGTTTGCTCTTAATGTGAAAGATAACTGGCCATATTTAGGTAGCATGATGTCACTTTGACATGTTTGTAGTACAGATGCAATTGACATTGGTAGCAGGATTATTTTGTGCTATCTCAAACATCAATAGAATTACAGAGGAAGGACTACTGATGTTCAGTAATAATCCAGGGAGAAATCCATTGTAGAAGAAGCAGCGATGTCTGTTTTTCAGTATAGACTCGATAGACAGGAGTGCAGTGGTGCCTCAAGAGATGTTGTATGCTATGTCATGGACATTACTCCTGCTTTTTCTTGACTGGAAACTGGCACCCCCTTGCTCCTCCTCATTGCTATTTCTTTCCCTAGGAAATATAGAAAATAGGTTCATTTTAGGTGAGCAAGCCCTGTGCAGATTTGACCAGCACCTTGCTTGGTCCACAGAGGTTTCATGGGACTGAGGCAGACAAAATCTTTGAATCATGGTCCTCCAGTTGCTCTCCACTGGCTGTGCAACTCCAAGAATGACGCCTTGAGCTGAATGCTTATTGGCTCATCAAAGTTGTTTCAGAGATAGTCTAATAATATTCTCTCTATAGGCTTTGATTGTATCACACCAACAATAATGAAAAGGGAACATGTCAGTTTTTATCAGCAAATTACAAAAGCAAAGCTCATGCTCACGAAGTTGGGCGTCTTGTCGCATGATACTTGTTGAATCACACTTCTGCATCACCCAGTTCAAACTGTTTAACCCAATAAGTGTTCCCTGTGAAGTGGGATATCAATTACATCTACCTCGTCAGTAACAACAGACACAAATTCGATATCTGCCATTGTCGGTTTGAGCAGTGAGTGCGCTCTCAGGAGGGCGCGGCTTGTTGACACCTCGCCTGGCTGCTCTCATCAGTTTTCCAGGCGAGTCGGAAATGGTGGCAAACGCGCCTGATCATTAACTGAAGTAGAAGTAGACGAGGCAAGGTGAGGGGAAGTGTATGCACCAAAAATCGAAATTACAATCACGTCATCACAAAATAACCCCTGGAATGCGTTGGATATTACAAATCAAGGATATGAAACAGTGTAAGTGTTGGATTTTGACTTTAATGGTGGGCTCTAGGGATGGATTAGGGTTATTGGTCAAGGCTTAAATTAGGGTGAGAGATTAGGAAGAAAATGAGTGTAAAACATGAGTAACAGCACAAGGATGTGTGTTTCCTGTTGAAGTGGTACCCTCTCTTCAACTCTGTTTCCTCCTCACCGTGCTTCGCCCTTCTCTCTCACTTTACACACACACACATACACACACTCACACACTTCCCAAGGGTGTATAGAAAAGTGAGACTAAACAGAGTCCGGAGTGTAATCTCACAGCTACAGTTGAACTCATTTATTCTTGCCCTGGAAAGACCAACCTAGTTTATCAATGTCACCTCCTGGCTGCTGTGTATGTATGAGTGTGTGTATGAACACGGACATGTAATTGTTTAAGTGTGATTAGAGTGTGTAGTGTGTGCATATGTGTGGGTGTGTGCATGTCTTAAGTGTTTTGGATGTGATTATGTATGTTTGTGCATGCATGTGTGTGTTTATGTGTGTGCGTATTTTGAAGCCATGGACATAACTCAGCAGCTCCACTCGATCCAATAACCATGTCCTTCAGATCACTATCGGCAACCAGGATACACACACACACACACACACACACACACACACACACACACACACTGAAAATCACTAGGTCTACTCCCCTTCCTCTCTCCTTCTCATTCCCTCTTCATTACATCCTGATCTTTTACTACCTGTTGTTTTCCCTCTATATCCTCCTCCATCTCCTCTTT
>OMKZ01031790.1:7851-18844 GCA_900302535.1 Neoniphon sammara
TTGTAGGTTTTTTTTTTTTTTTTTTTTTTTTTTTTTTAACAGTCCTCTCACCTCTATTGACAGCACATCAGACCTTTTCCAACACTCCTAATCCCACTCAAACATCTTTCCAAATTCACTGCTACGCACTGCTACACCTGGGCATTACTGACGGTATTCTCTCGAGCCAAGAAAGAAATTCTTCTTTGAAAGACTAAGATAGCATCTGACAATGATGTTCACTGAATTGCCCCAAGTCAAGGCTCTCGCTAAAATAATAAATGACATTACCTTCACATGCAGCCCTCAGAATATAGTTTGCCAGTTATTCATCCACATCCTTTTGGTGGTTGCCAAGCGGAGGACAGCCTACTTTTTGTGCCAAATGGCGACATCAGACAAGAATGCTGAAATGCTTTAGTGGGCAGAACATTTTGTCCAGGTGTGACTGTGTGTCAGAGATGGAAGAAGGCCATTGACCCGGCTACATTTTTAAATAGCCGAGCAATGCATAAATAATCGTGTGAAGTATATATACACAGTGAGAGTGAGGCATACCAGATTAGAGCATTCAGAAAGAGATTTATATTGGTTGAAAGTCACTGTCTAGGTGGAAGAAGGCTCTCTTTTCCCCTTGCATGTCTGTTTAATTACTATCTGCCAAACAAACAGCCATAAACCACCATTGTCCTGTCAAATTCCCCCATTTCTTATTCTCTGTCCCTCTTGTAGCTTCCTGGAATATGTGTTTATCTCTTGTGTCTTTGGAGTTTGCAGTTTCCAGACCGTGACTAAATCTCCTTTTCTGCACAGCAACTGTACCACTGTACCTGCCCCTGTCACATGTAAGGCTTGGTTCATACATTCTGCGCGACTAGATACACATGAGTTGCCAACGTGCTGTTCCTGTCCCCCTTTTCCCTCAGCTCTCCACATCCACCAGCGAGAGAAACCCCACCGATTTCTCTTTAGCAGACCCGGACAGAGGTGCTGCACATTGTCTCAAATTTCAGATGGCACACTTGTGTGCCACTCCATGCCCACTCTTTTTGGATGTAATTGTGTGATTTTGACCACACACACACACTTCACTGAGTCCATTTCCACATGAAGCATGAACCAGGTAATGTTACTAATACTGTAAACAGATCACCATGGTCTCTTACTGCATTTTATTCCTCCTCCCTCCACACTTCCCTTCCCCATATCTCTATCCTTCCAACCCTCCTCCTAAACCACCCACACACTGATCTGGTATGCCATTATATCCAATGATAATCCAGCCATTAAGAGGAAAAACACCAGCTTATTTATCACTATTAAGGTGTCTTACAAATGACCAGGGCCACTTAACAGGGCTATTAACTGTTAATTGAGTGTTAATTGTCATTAAAATCGCCGGCCAAAACAAATGTCTCGACTGATCAGCCGTGACAACAGCAAGCAGACCTTGCTGATCCTCATCTTCAATTCTTCCATACTTTGCTCATGTGGAGATTTGCTTAGGAGAGCCACTAATGAGGCTGGAGATCACTGTGGCATTATATTTTGCTGAACAAAGTTATTCAGTTCCATTACCTCTCACTTTTGCATCTTTGTGAAAGACACATGTGAACCAATGTCCCAGAAACCTGCCTATCTCACATACGGATCATTAAAAGCCAGAAATCAAGACAGACATAAAAGCAAAGGGGGCAGTCAGGCAGCAGCAGCAAATACACACTGGGCCTTGAGAGATTTGTGTTTTCTTCACCTCTCTAACCCTGGAGAGACAACCGTCACACCCTCTGCCACCCTGCTTTCGCCCTCCGAACGGATTGAAGGTGATTAAGTGTCTCTGTGGAGCGCCATGCCAAATTAAACATCCCCTCTGTATCTGTATCACTTCCCTCCGCATTTCTCCTCGACTTCTTCAGGTCCCTTTTTTTTCTCCCCCACCTCTCTGTGCATCCTCCCTCTCTGTCTCTGAGCACTGATTGCGTTTTCTCTCCCACAAATCCCCTGTCTTAGTCGACTGCACATTCGACGCAAAACTGGTTTTGGTGAGCTGTAGGCTGTGGAGGGTAAAGAAATGGTCTAGAAGATCCAGGGTTTAATAGCCATTGACATACAGTATTTGTGGGACTTAGTCTCTTAAATATAAAACTTTGGAGTAGTTTAGAAAGGGGTGTTAAGGTAGCCTTTCATTTAGCTTGGATTTAGTTTAGTTTTGTTGTTTGCGGTGATAAAGCACAGTGACGAAAAGATAAAAACAAAAGTGATAAAATACTGAAAGGATTAATGGAACAAGTTCAATTAAACAACCAAGGCAATATTGGTCCATCGCGTTGGCCCTCTGTCAATGTCACCCAGTGGTCGGTCTGACCAATATAATAGCCCAGTATCTCAAGAAGAGAATAAGCTCTGGTCGGGAGGGATAATTGGCCACCTCCTACTGTGAGATATCATTACATTTGTCCACAGACAGATCAATACAAACTCATTAATCAAACTGATCAAATGTGTGTGTGTGTGTGTGTGTGTGTGTGTGTGTGTGTGTGTGCGCGCACGCACATGTGTAGTGAGGACATTTAATTGTGAACTTGACCAATAACATAAACTCTAAATCACAATCTGTCCACCCACAGCGGTCCTGTGGTGTTGTGTAAGATGATCGATCACTTGCCGAGCTCCAAGCAGATTTTTAATTTCAAAAGAGATCACAGAGATCAATAAAAGTCCGGCCGAGGAAGAGGAGGATGGTGAAGATGATCTTTATTATAAGTGTCATGAAACAAAACCATCAGCTCCTACTGTCACAAGACAGACCCAATGCTGGCGTAACACCCAGTGTAGGAGCTGTGATTCATCTGCATGAATTCAGTCTTCCTGCAAGACCCAAGGCTATAGCCTGTTTTGTTAAGCCACTTCTCCATCCTGCCTATCCCAAGAACCTATATTTATAAATGTTTTAGTATTGAGTTGGCTGTTTTATGACTGCAGTAATTCAATTTTAAGACAAAACTCACAGTTTTCTGCCTGGAACTCTAGTACCTGCATGCATCATAAGGTCATTATACCAGGAAGTGAAGTAAAATGGGTTTTCACTTTTTTGGGCCTAACTTTAAACTTTAGAAGTCACTGCATGTGAAAATAACCTCCTTCCAAAAGTTTATTCCCAGTCCATTATTCAGTTTACATCATTTCAGTTTTACCTCACTTCTTCTGTAAACATGTCATCTCTGTAGTCTGCAGAGGGGGGAAATAATGGAAAGTTTCTTTGCAACAGATGACATGAAATAAGGGACTAAGGGACTCAGGGGGTTGCCAAACTCATCAAGTTTAAATTCTACTGGTAGTAGCCGTAATAGAGTTAGAGGCATAGGGTCTCCAGTGAGTTTAAGATTAATTAAGGGTTAAGATAGCTTTCGGTTCACAATCAATCATTTCAGGTGAAAATCATAACAAATTTCTGTAGAATACAGTGACTGTGGAATAGTCACTGTGAGCCTGATGACTGGGTCATGCTGGGTCATGTGGATACAGCAGGGCATGGTCAAAATTATGTAAGTGCAGTCTAAATAATGTAATTGCCACTATATTTGCCCAGTTGTTTTACAGGTGCATCAATAATTAGGTGAATGAAGAGGAACTGGACACACTTACTGATTCTGGATTCTTTTCAAGGGATGAATTTTCCTGCAGCAGCACTAAAATACTGTGGTAAAGATGGGAGGATAATAGTGGGACGATGTTTTTTACAGGCCCATGAAACTTGTGCAACCCATAAAAGTCCATCTAAACTTTCAGCTCAATTGAAATTATGAAATCACCAAAGCAGGGTTACAAACTATTCATACAACTGCGGCAATAAACAAGATAGAGTACTCCAACTGAGGTTGTGTTGTGCCACAATGATGTAAACCTCAGTTTGCCTGGATAGACAACACAGAGAAATAAATACAGCCAGGCAGGCTGCAGTCTTGGCTCTGCCAAGAAGACTGAATGCAACACATTACAAGCAAATCAACTACCCTGGCGGTTCCCCTAATGTATGTGTATGCCATAATATGCTTTGCTACCCCCTAGGAAACATGGGTATTAACATGGATGTCATGTAGGATTCGACTCTGCGTCTCATACAAACATGCATACACACAGATACAGGCACACACAGATATTCCTGGAGAGTGATGAGTCAATCTGAGCCTACATGCTCTCCTCCCACATCTCCTGCATGCACTAATCTGCAGACAAGCGTGTGAGAGATCGAACGACAGGCAGGCTTTACCGTCACAAAGGTTTGCCTGTCTAAACATAAATCAAACCACTGGATAAAACCATGTGGGGTGTTTTTGAGGGCAACAGGGGAAATGCCATGTAATACCATGAGTCTTATCTGTCTGATTCTGATATAGCGGCTTTTCAGTTACCAGCTGTGGAGGGTTTTTAACTGTTGGGTGCTGCTCAGGGATGTAATAGTAAATAAAAAGGTGGGTGAGCAATGACCTGCAGTTTTCCGCTGGCAAATCATCCGTAGGCAAACAACCACCGCTACCAAAATCCATTATATTTGCAGAAAAGCAAATTTCCTCCCTTAAAAGCACCTGCACTCATGTAATTTGCACCAGCTTGGTACTACTTACTACGAATTTAGGTCATAGATATTTATGTCAACTTAAAAAGGTGAATCAGCGCTGCTTTGCAAATAAATAGGTGAGTAAACTCAATTTAGGTGGGTTCACCCTACACTGCATTACTGCTGCTGATTTCACTCTTGCAATCACCAATTTTAGCAAGTAGACATTGGGATATCATATATGCATGGATGAACTGAGGTGGGCTGTGTGGCTGTGTGTGTGCATGTGTGTTCATGTCTTCCTTCATGTGTGTTGTGCCACATGCCTGGGTTCATGCTGCTCTGTCTCTGGCAAGCCTGTCATGGTGCCTAATATCTGAAAAACAAAAGAAGAAAGTGTGTGTGTGTTTGTGGTGGGGGGGGTAGCTGTTACATTATTAAACACACACACGTCTGTAGCCTCCACTGACACGTGCGCGGCCTTTTGTGCACTTGTTTGTGTTTGCAATGAAGACACTTACCCTCAAGGCTTAGAGCTCTGTGGTATAACTACCGGTTTCCCTTCTCTCCTTCTGTCTCTCTCTCTCTCTCTCTGTTTTCAGGTCTGCATCTATCAAAACATTCTTTCATTGTAGAGGCTTTTGAATCTTTCCCTACTTCCCTCTTCGCTTATCTCCCCCATTCTTTGCACAAGCACAGGCGTATATTCATTTACCCAAACTCACATGAGCCCACACACTCTTGCAGACACACAAAGGTCCTTCACAGTGCCAAACTTTCAGACTTATCACATCTCTTGCATTATACATGAAGCCAAATAAGACTACATGAAATAATCATGAACGGGGGCCATATTCACAAAGCAATCTAAGGCTAAGAGGTGGTCCTAATTGGCCAATTTAGGAGTAAATTCTAAAAGTAATGTGCATTCCACCCATGATTTTAAAAGCCTCTCTAAAAGCAATTCTCAAAGTATTGAAGCAGAAAAAAAAGCTCCCAGAAGAGGCGGAGAGGAGTTTAGTGAGGATAAAACAATTATTTAGTATGACATTTAAAATGTTGGCCACCGCTGCTCAGCAGTAAACATCTTCATCCATCACAATCCCTGTTACTCTTCAATTTTATATCAATCATGAGACACAGAAATATCCCACTATCACATATAATGGTTATACTTTTTTTTTTTTTAAAGTGACAACTCTTTATTCATTTTTGTCGGTGTTACATCATGATTACCACTGGAAGTATTCTGAGTTTGGGGGAAAAAAATTGTGATTTATATTTAATTCAGCAATATCCTTTTAATTCAGCAGAACTTTCATAACATCAGCCAGGATTTCTTAGCACATAAATATTGTCCATCTTTTACCTGAAAATTCCTTAAAAGTTAGTCTGTACATTTTCATGAAAAGTTTATTCCCAGGACCTAGGATCCTTTTTGCTTCTGTATTTAAACTGGAGGGGGAAAGTATTTTAATGGTAAGATAAAATGCTATGTGAATAGGGACCTGGAGCGCATTAGAGGAGGATGTTTAACTCTGAATCCTTGCTGCAAACAGGCTTAATGTCACAGGGAAGGGCTTTACAAGCTGATGTCTGGATCAAATTCCATCTTCAAGAAGCATTAAGAAGGCATGTGACTCAGTGGAAAATGCTCTATTCTGTAATGTGTTTTTATTTTTTTAATTGGCTTCCACTGACTGCTTTATACTACAGCTGTGCAGAATGATCTCCTGGAAGAGGTAGCCTATCTGGGGTAGCCACCCAGATGCATGGTGTGTGTGCATGAACGTGGATGTAGACTAAGGAAAACGCATATGAAATATATGTGTTGACAGTCAAAGGCATCCTGAATTACCTGTAGATGAGTTAAACTGGTGATGAAATAAAATATTTCTGGAGTTGGCTTGACCTCCACACAGTCCAGCAATTTTTGGAGGCTACCCTTTTAAAATATTAGTGGACACAAGGGAGGCCGTCAACACTGAGGACCACCAGCTATTTCCTCTAAATCTATAGTCCATAATATCTACCCATGAAAACACTAGAACTCGTGGGCTGAATTTTAACAGTGTTTATTTGCATATCATTTTCAAGTAATTGATTTTTATTGCCTCATCAAACTCATTAACACAGTGCCACATGCTGCCGCTCAGTGTTGAGGTTCTCCAACTGTTCTCCTATTATTCTTTATATATCTGACTCCATCTGTGTATGTGTGGGTGTGCATGAACGTGTGTGTGTGTGTGTGTGTATGTGTGTGCGCGCATGTCTCTGTGTGATCTGATTGTCTTCTTCCCTGTGATCCCATTCACTGTGAATAAAAGAGCAATATCACAGACTCTTCCCAGTGGTGTTTATGGAGGAACAAGAAACATCCACAGGGATTTGATTACGGCAAATTACATTCATAATTACCCAAAACACTTTAATAATACAGTTGATTAATGAATACTAGCGAGTGCACTGGGGAATATTGTTGATCACACACTGAGCAGAGGATATGAGCCAGGATCCACTGCTGTAGAGGAAGAATCAGGTAAGAGGGACATCGCTGTGCAGATGTGTTATACCACAATGTTCAAGGGATGAAACACCTACGGATATGCATTTCCTCTCAGCACTTTGTAATTCTGTTTATTCCTTTGTGATCTGCAGCAAGATCTAATTGAAATCAACCCAAAGCAGTATACGTCCTCAGCTCTGCCGGTCCCATCGGTGGGTTTGTCATTCCACACAGCATAGCTTTGTTCAAACCCACAGAAATTTATTTTAAATTCCAGCGGAGATCCCAGTGTTTCCAGAGATACCAAATATGTCCTGCTAAATTACAGAGAAGTGATCATAAAATGATGCACAAGACCTCTAGATATTTTCTGATTGATGCAATGGTGCAGCTATAAAACAATATTTGAATATTTCATTCAATATAAGCATGATATAGCTTCAGTGAAGTGCTGCAAGAAGCAGGTACAGAATATGTCTGTGTCATTATTGTTCAATTTGAACAAAAATATTTTTCTAACTTTGAAGCTACTTACTGGGAAAATAAAAGGATTATCGGAGTTCAACAGTGCATTGGATCACCCAAATTAATAACAATCACTTATTTTGGAAAATTATCTAAAAAAAGAAATCTCATCTATGGCCACTGAGATCAGAGTTTGAGTCCTGACCTTTGAAGCTATCAGGAATTGCAAGCCCTTCTTATCAGCAAAGCTCTCTGAAACTGAAAAAAATAAAATAAAATAATTAAAATACCCACATCCATGACGGACCACCCACTCTCCATTTTATGAAAAATGTCTTTGCCATTTCAAATCGAGTCTGTGTGAATATATATTGCACACAAAAACCCACACACACATTCCAAAAACACTACCGCTCTGCCATGTTCTGCAGCTCTCTAACCTCCGGCTGAGAAGCCCTTCATACATTATTCCGTGTCCATTCTCCATGTCTGCTCACTGGAACACTGAACTCTAATAGCAGCCAGAGGCTCAGCCTGCGCACCACAGTGGCAGCTCTACATCCACCGCACCCAGCACACTGCAGCCAACTGCAGGGCACAGCCTGCACCCAGGGAGGAAAAGTCACAAAATGAATTCCAGAGCAATAACCAAGCATGGGGCAACATGCTAAGCAAGCTCCAGGACATGCACAGGTAGAGCTGAGTAATGAACCAAGTGGAATTACAGTACCAGTTTCATTTCCTTGCCTGAGGCAAACTCTGAGTAATGGATTCATTTGAGAAATATTTTTCCTTTATGAAGATATAAATTGTCTCAGTCCTTAGGACAGTCTTCGAATGCCCATTTTTTCTTTATTTCTCTCTTTGCTAATATTGTTACTGACAGAAGCATCGTCTTCTTTTCTCCTTTGCACATTTGAGTGTGCATTTGTGTGTGTGTGTGTGTGTGTGTGAGTGTGCGTGTGTGTGGTATTTTGATTAATCTGTGAAGTGAGCAAAAATAATGGAGGGAAATTGTAGAGATGAGGTTGATTATTACAATTCACTCTCTTTGGCATACACTGAAAAATAACCCAATTATTTTCCAAGGTTACTACTGGCTTTCACTCTCTTTTTAATCACGACCCTAGAGTGAAAAGAGCCCAGCTCCATCCCTGAGTAGCAATACAAATTCCCTGTTTAAGCAGTGCAGAGATAGGCTATCAAGAAGAGAGAAGTTTAAGTTCAATAATTCAAGACCGTTTCGAAGTTCTCTAATGAAAGGCAAATCTTGATACGAAGCTGGGTGGAATATTCACAGTTTAGACAAACTTCCCTGGCATACTGTAGTATTCAATATGCATGTTGTATTTTCCAAGATTGCTTGTATAGACAAAGGTTTCAAACGATCGTGGTGCCGTGGGATCCGAGCGAAAGTAGCTCTTTGGTGATGAGTTTGCAGTCTGGCTTCAGCACCAAGGACAGAGACCTGCAGAGGCCAGATGCGCTCACCTATTTTGCTCACCCCTTTTTGATTTGGTTGTTATCTTGTTAAGTGCCTATAAACTCCATTGAGCTTACATGGTGCTGTGTACAAAAGCAGTTGTGTGTGTGTGTGTGTGTGTGTGTGTGTGTGTGGCTGTTATTTTTTGGGGAGACAAGCCAAGGACTCCCTGAGAAGTCCTTATGTTAACTCAGAATGACACTAACTAATGGGTGCTGTAAAAGCAAAAACACTTCAACAGTGAACAAGCTTTCAAGGTGAGACTGTGAAAGTAATTTTATTCTACCAGCACAATGCAAGATGTATGATGTCTGAGCATTAAGACACAAAGACTGTCTCTATCTGGTTATCTTCATCAGGAGATTGAGAACTACTGGGCCTATCAGCCTAAAATTTTTTGTGGACTAAAGTTTTTGTGTTATGACTCTATGAGGAAGAACCTCATGTGGTTGCAGTGATTCAAAACTTTGAAAAATGTTTTCACGACTTCACTATTTCCGCTCCCTCACTGTATTCTTTGTCTAGCTCGCTCAACCAGGCACTGCTCTCTCCCTACTGGACCGCTACACCGCTCTGTCAATCCATTCATTGTCTAGATTGCACTCTCTCTCTCACTGTATAAAATCGGACCTATGAGCCTTAATAGGCTATTTTTTTGTCCTATTATTGTTTGCTCTGATCATGGGTGAAAATGGGATGTGCGTTGCGTTTTCTGGGCAAGTTTATAAAACACACGGCTGACAAAGAACGTGAACAGAACACAGAGCAGACACATGGGAGAACAACACTGTAAAAAGGCTCATGGAATCTGTCAACAAGCGGAGGGTAAAATAGGCTAAATAGCCTCATGCTTCACCACTGTAAAAAATGAAGTGTAAAACAGCCGTTGCTGTTCATACTTCAGCGGATTAATTTGCCTAATCTTCTCGGGTCTTTGGATGAGGGACAAGATCAAAACCATCATGGAAAACCCCTCTCACCCTCTCTTCGAGTTGTGGCACAAAGCAATAACAACTATCAACATTGTGTCATTGTGTCCCCACACAAGCCTGGCAGAGATCTGCACTCTGCTGCATGCACTCCTCTAACTGAGCGTGTCCTCCATTTTTATCAAAGAGCCCTTACTCCTCAACCATAATGAAATAAGTTGAACTACATTATGGTTAATGTCATGAGGAAGATAAACCAGGCTCAGCTTTCTCATTATGCAGAAACACAGGTTCCCTGTTGTATTGGTTCTGACCTAAGTCACTAGTGTCAACAAAAGCAGAAAAACCTTTAATAAGACTTAACTGGACTTTGGGGATGTGTGTCTCTGCATGTGTGACATATTGAGAGAGAACAAGACTGCATGCATAGGTATGTGTTTGCATGCTTTACATGGGCATCACTGTGCATGTGTGCACATGTATATGCACATATTGAGTGTACAGCAGGGGGTAAGGCTGCCCCAGTAGTGATCAAGACTTTATTATCCATGCTGGGCTCAACAGCTTTTTTGAGGCCAGTGAGAACAGGCACAAATGCATAATAAAGTGAAGCAAGCAAGGTTTAATGGACGTACAAAGAGAGCTACAGAGGACCAGCACTACTTTTTCTAAGCCTCACGCCTCTCAGCAGTGGAGATGCGTGGTGTTCCCAGCACAAGACGTACAGGACTTGTGAACACATCAGTCCACTCATTTTAGGCTTTTAGAGAGTCATTTGCCGCCCACACATGCACATAAATGAACATTTTACATAAACCCACATCCAAACATTAAAAAAGAAAGAACATTTGTGCACTCGGGGCTACAAGCACACACAAGATACACACACCACACACACACACACACACACACGCTCATAGACACACCTGTCAGTTGTCGGTTAATGTGTGAAGTCACAGAGGGACTCCTTGACTCTTTTGATGCCTTCATGTGGATTGGTGAAGTGCTTTATAAACTTTTTAGATGAGCGCTACTGTATGAAAATTATTATTATTATTATTATTATTATTAAA
>OMKZ01031791.1:9130-22133 GCA_900302535.1 Neoniphon sammara
AAGGTTTATTTTTTTCACTTTGATGGAGCTAGGCTAATGACTCATAAAGACTTGAAGTCTACAGGAGTCATTAGCCTAGCTCCATCAAAGTGAAAAAAATAAACCTTACAGCAACTCCGAAGCTGTCTTATCTACACAATATATCGTGTATTTAGGAACTGGTAGGAATTAAAACCGCTGAACTGCTGAAGTCCCTACCTTCTCCTAAAACAACCCTGACGTATATTTTATTACCATGTAACACACATGATGCAATGTATAAATAAGACAGCTTCAGAGTCACTGTAAGGTAAAAATAAGTGAGAGTCCTTTTTCTGTATCCTTCTGTCTGAACACAGAAGGAAGGATACATGTGTTCAGCAGTTATAGTTCCTGCCATCTAACATCTTCTAAAACAACTCATTTAAGAAAAAAAAATCCAACACATGTACTTCAAATACACATGATACATTGTGTAAATAAGACAGCTTCGGAGTTGCTGTAAGGTTTATTTTTTCACTTTGATAGAGCAAGGCTAATGACTCCTGTACACTTCAAGTCTTTATGCTAAGCTAAGATGAAATGCTACCCATAGTAACCGAACCAGAGGACGTACACAGGTGAAAATGGTATTGAACATCTTCTCTCAGTTCCTGAAAAGTTCCCCAAAAAGTTGACATTGTTAGGGTACAAGTCTTTTACCTGTTAGTGACAATGTGGCAATCTCAATGTCAATAAGGTTCACACATTTTGGCCATTCATTTGTAGCATAGCAAATGTATAAGGAAACACAAATGGTGAACCAAATTCATTTGCATTTCGAAATTTAAGAAAAAGCATGAAAAATCAAGTCTACAAAACTGTGCAGCTGTGTACAGTAACAATGGTGCAGCGTTTTGAGCTGCATTGCTATTTGCATTGTTATTGTTATTTTTGTCTTGATCTGACAAACTTGGCTTGTGTGTTCATTATCTAACCTCAACACAGCATAAAAAATATTTATAACACTACAATATAATGACAAATGACAAGTTATACGTGTCAAATTTGCAAGATTTATCATATAGTGTCAATTCAATTATGTTGAGATGGCTACATTTTATGTTTAGAAAATAACTTATTCACAGCCACTGTTGCCCATGAACTAATGATCTCCAACAGGGCATGACATCACCCTGAAATCTAGGTACGACAGTCTGTGTCTATATAATCATTTGACTATTGACCTTTCCAGGGCACCAACTGTTCAATCCCCTGCCCAGTAGGAACACATGGTATTAACTGCTCCTCCAGCTGTAACTGCAAGAATGGAGCTCATTGTTCACCAGTGGATGGATCCTGCTCTTGTAAAGCAGGTGAGATGTGGATAGAGGAGTAAAAAAGGAGAGAAGGTGGGAAGGAAAGAGGAAGGGGGGAGATAGTACTGTGATAACATAATTGTCTTTAATTGTCTTCAGTTATTTTATAGTAGATTTGAAACTGAATAGCTTTAACATCAACAGGAGATAATGCTCATCTCTAGCCTTATTAAAGATTCCTCATCAAGGCTTGATTAGTAACCCCAGGGGCCTCTAGGTATTTAAGCTCATGTTCCCCATCTATAGTTCCTACCATCTAACTTCTCCTACTCCAAGGCATGTATTTCAAGTACACGATACATTGTGTAAATAAGACATCTTCAGAGTTGCTGTAAGGTTTATTTTTTTCACTTTGATGGAGCTAGGCTAATAAGTCCTATAGACTTCAAGTCTTTATGCTAAGCTAACACTAAATGCTACCCATAGGAACTGAACCAGTGGACATACAGAGGTGAAAATGGTATCGAACATCTTGTCTCAGTGTATTCCTTTAAAAGTGTCTGTTGAAAGCTTCATTACCTTCATTACACTTTATCTGCTTAGGTTGGCATGGAGTGGACTGCTCCATCAATTGCCCCAGTGGCACCTGGGGTTTGGGCTGCAACCTCACTTGTATGTGTGGAAATGGAGGGGCGTGCAATGCCTTAGATGGACACTGTACCTGTGCCCCAGGCTGGAGAGGCGAGAGATGTGACCTCCAATGTCAGGTGAGTACAAAAATCCCCTTTACACCTGATATTAATATGTGATCCACATCTGGAGATGCTGTCTGGATAATGAACAATCAAATCACTCCTTTGCGTTGACACCTGGCACTTTTGCTGTCTAGTTTTGTTGTCTTTATCTCTTTTTTGGCAAAGCACTGTCTGCCCACAGGTTGGTGTTTGTACAAATGGCAATGACATTTCAACGTAATGTTAATTTAGAACTATGTTTTTTATCTGCAATTAAGATGTTTTTGACAACATTTCTACAAACAATGCTGTTTTTACCCACAGTGATGACATTTCAACCTGGTGTGATTACATTTATACCCGTGGAGTTGACAGTGCCACAGTGATAAGTTTTCTACTCACATTATGGCAATTCTCATAGGCCTAACCTGCTTTTATATAAAGTTACACTCTTGATGATTCTGCCCATGTTGATGTTTCTGTCCGTGGTGACATCTCATATCCACACCAGTGACATTTCCACCCACATGATGATATTTGGACCCGTGACAGTGATGTCTCTATCCACAGCAATAACATTTTTGTGTGATGTCATTTACTGTGATGATGACATTTTTATCTACCTGCAAAGATTATGTTTCCACCCACAACTTTGACATTAATATCCATAAAGCTTTCTCTACCTGTGGTGGTTGTGTCTCTACTTGCAGTGACTAACATCACTGCCTGCAGCAGTGACATTTCTGTTTGCATGATGACATTTATACCCACAGACATGATGTCTCTACCCATAGTAATGGTGCATGGTCAGTTTCTACGTAGCACCCCCTCCCAACTACCTATGCGTGGTGATGACATTTCTTGTATTGATAACATTTCTTCAGTGCCTAACATGGAGCCCATACTGGAAATACGGTATGGTAATATGGTAGTGTAGACATCTGTTGAATTTGATCAGTGGCCAGTTAAAGATGGAGTAGGCAGGATTTTTTTTGCTGACATGATGTGATAGGAGACTTTAGCCAATCACGGGTCAGTACTGACAATACTGCTAATGTTACTGTTATTGTCGGAGTCTGCAGTGTGCTTTGCTTGTAAATGATACTTGAGACACACTGTACATTGGTGATAAACACATTCACTCTCGCAGTAGGTTTTTTTGTTTTGTTATGTTTTGTTTTTGTTTTTTTTAAATCAAGAGAGCCATCCAGGAGGGATTTGTAATGGAATTTTCCGTTTAGAAGACCATTTGCATCTGATTCAATCATGTAAAGGTGCGCCAGCAGCTGGGCTTCAATTAGCCTAGGACTATGAATGGTTGAAAGGGTCAGACTAGGAAAACATGTTAATGGTGTTACTCTATCCCACGGCCCTATTAAAAAGAAATGAAAATGTCCATGCAATTGGATGATGACATATCTGGCTTTTTGTGTGATTATCAGATTATGAGAACACAGTACACTCAACAAATCCAGGACACTGTAAACAAAGAGAATTCACATAGAGATGTGAGGCACATTGGCAGTCGTGCTGCCATAGTCAGGCTGTTTTGTGTGAAACCACTGTGTGAACTGTGGTGCACAGTGTGTGTTGCTGAGTCACATGCTAACAGCTAATTGCTCTAGGCTCTTTGATTCAGAGCTTTTCACTATGACCTTAATGAATTGCTTCTCCCTCTCTCCTGGGTCTAGTTTACCCTGGAAGTCAGGAGGTTAAATGAATGAATGGTTGTGGTTTAAGGAAACTCTGTATCTCATGTCATATGAGTAAACCAGTTATTAATGGATTTGGATGTGGCGCATTTTGCAGAGTGCATTTGTAGATTCATCAGTATTTTCTACTTTAAAGTACAAAGTAGATTTTTTTCAAATGAAGGCCATCTTATAACTTGTCTAACAGCTAAATATATAATAGAAATAAATATAAATATTTATTACATAAATTAATCTAAATGAATCTGGTTCGGTTCCTATGGGTAGCATTTTATGTTAGCTTAGCATAAAGAGAGTCATTAGCCTAGCTCTGTCAAAGTGATAAAATAAACCTTACAGGAACTCCAAAGCTGTGATATATATACAATCTATCATGTGCATTTGAAATGCATGTCTTGGAATTAAAAAATAAATAAATAAAAGTAATTTTAGGAGAAGTTAGATGGGAACTACAACTGCTGAACACATAGTTTTTTTTAATTCTGCCATCTACCATCTATAGTTCCTACCATCCAACTTCTCCTGAAACCAAAAAAAAAAAAATTCCAAGACGTGTATTTCAAATATACATGATACATTGTGTAAATAAGACAGTTTCAGAGTTGCTGTAAGGTTTATTTTTTCACTTCAACGGAGCTAGGCTAATGACTCCTGTAGACTTCAAGTCTTTATGCTAAGCTAACACAAAATGCTACCCATCAGAACTGTAGCAGTTGACATACAGAGGTAAAAATGTATCAAACATCTTGTCTCAGTCTGGGTGAGTTGGAAAAAGGATATTTTGCCCAAAACGTTGAAGTATTCCTTTAAGCAATGTCTTAGAATAATTATTGCTGTGTATATTTTGGAATGGCTATATTACTGAAGCCAGTCCCTTTAATCGGTATTGTTGTTTGCTCTCCTCAGGATGGTACCTATGGCATGGACTGTAAAGAGCGCTGTGACTGTAGTCATGCTGATGGATGCCACCCCTCTACTGGCCACTGCCGCTGCTTGGCTGGATGGACTGGTAAGTCTATATAGGTCAGGGATGAGCTGTTTTCACATAGTTGACTATTTAGTGTATGGTTCAAACAAATAATCTGAACAGTATGCTGAAAATTATAAAAGCTAAAGCAGATCATGCTCACAAAAAGAGACTTACAAGAACTATTAGGTCCATTACTAAGCTGTTCTCTGCTGTTCTGTTTGGTTCATGTGTTTATCGAGCATGTCATCCACAAGGACAGTGATCGATTGTCTTAGTTTAAATGTTGTCATGCTATTTTGACTAGCTAACTTTTCCATGTGTTGTTTTGACAAAAACCTAACTGCTAGTGAAAGCAGCTAGCTAGTGTAGGGTCAGGACAAAATAACTACAGAAGTAAGAGAGGTGATGATTGACTTGATTCTAAATCCTAATAAGTTGGAGAATTATTCAGTGTTGGTGAGTGGATTCTAGATTTAATAATGTATCTCAATATTTAAAAAACAAAATGCTAACATCCATAACCCTAACCCTTTCGCAGTATATCAAACTGTATATCCAACATCATTCACTTTTTTCCCTTTCCTTTCCTCGCCTCGCCTTGCCTCGCTTCGCCTCGCCTTGCCTCACCTTTCCTTTCCTGTCCTTTCCTTGCCTTGCCTTGCCTTGCCTTTCCTTTCCTTGCCTTGCCTTATTCCATGCTCAGGCCTATATGTAGACAGCATACTGATGCCAGGATCTCATCTCACAATTTCAGGGCCTTTAAATACTCAAGCATTTTTTCCTCGGCATTTATGGACAGCATGCCAGCTTTGCCTAGCAACGTGCATACAGCCTCCTCAAAGAGGCCTTTGTACCTCCTCCACTTGGCTCCTCACTCCCTACACTTTTGCCTATTGCTCAGTGCCAAAACAATGGAAGAGGGGAGCAAGGGAAGGAGCTGGGAGGAGTTATGAACATGGCAAGGAATCAACAGAGGCTTGACAGGGAGTCTGGGACACGGAAAGAGGTCGAATGCAGTAGGAGAGCATCTAAGAAACACAGGGAAGGAAATGAGGCTGATCACGTCACTCTAGCCCAACTGAAGTGCTCTGTGACTGTGTTATTTGGACTGGGTCTCAGTTAGTCCCATTAACTTAACAAATCACCAGGCTGCATGCTAAGTAGTTTTGTAGTAGTCTGTGTCTACAAAAGTACTTAGGTGACTTGCGTTACTTGGTTTTACAGACAAATGTAGCCACATATCTGTGTAGCAAAGAAATGACACATAAATAAGTTGTGCAGTTCATTTTGTTTTTGTGGGGCTCTGTGTGGCATGTTTGAGTGTGCATCTGTTAGTGTAAGTGTTAGAGGATGTGAGAGTGCATATTTTTCCTGTGTACAGGACGACCCTTCAATACATTGTCATTTGAAATGTGGTACATCAGTTTCTGTTCCTGCTAACTCTATGCCAGCTCCTAGGTTGTTGTAAGAAAAGCTGATTATGGGTCAGAATCATTATTTGTTTGTTTCACAAAATTGTTTGATGGATATAATGTGCAATCTTTATCTGAAACTCAGAGGTCCCAACATCTTCTCATTCTTTCTCCTCTATTATACATGCAAAACTTGTTTGGGAAAACATGGTTTGCATGTATCTACTAAAAATATATTCAAATGCTACAATGTTGTTTTCTTGTCAACATATCATGTGATGTGTGATACTGTGATACTATGTGATGATTTACCTTTGTGATATAACTGATGTACTCATGTCACATGGGAAAGACAGTAGATACAAGCTTCCTATCAGAAAACTGACAGATGCTACTTGACATGGTGATGGACAAATTCTGACATCACTGACAGCAAAAACAGAATGTATTCTAGTGTAGAATAGTACTGTGAAACAGATGATTAGGAGCAACAAAAGGCTGCAAATGCACAATCATGGCTCCAAATTAGTTGTTTCCATCAAGCTGTTCTGATAGTAAATCCCATATGATGAGACTTTAGTATAAGACTGTATTTTAAGTAAGTGGTATTCAAGATTTGTGCATGCATCCATTGTGCACGCATACAGTTCATCAATGTTTGTGTGTGCATGTGTGTGTGTGTGTGTGTGTATGTGTGTGTTTGTGTTTCACCAGGTATTCACTGTGACAGTGTGTGTGCAGAAGGTCGCTGGGGCCCAAACTGTTCACTCACCTGTAATTGCAAGAACGGAGCGTCCTGCTCTCCAGATGAAGGGACCTGTGAATGTGCTCCAGGATATAGAGGCACAACCTGCCAGAGGAGTAAGTACAACATGAGCAACATCGACCTCGGAGTTTACCTAGGCTGTGATTAGTGCAATGGCACGACATTACCTTAAAGGAATACTCCAACATTTTGGGCAAAACACCCTTTTTCCGACTTACCCAGACTGAGACAAAATGTTCAATACCATTTTCACTTCTGTACGTCCACTGGTTCATTTCCTATGGGTAGCATTTCGTATTAGCTTAGTCAGTTAGCTTAGCTTAGCATAAAGACTTGACGTCTACAGGAGTCATTAGCCTAGCTCTATCAAAGTGAAAAAATAATCCTTACTCTCTTGACTTTCACTTTGACAGAGCCAGAGCTAGGCTAATGACTCCTGTAGACTTCAAGCCTTTATGCCAAACAAACATGAAATGCTACCCATAGGAGCCGAACCAGTGGATGTACAGAGGTGAAAATGGTATCGAACATCTTGTCTCAGTCTGGGTAAGACAGAAAAAGGGTATGTTGCCCAAAATGTTGGAGAATTCCTTTAATCTCAGCCCAGATGACAACCAGGGAGAAACAACATGTTAAGTATTACACGTTTAAAGTGGTAATTTGCAAACCGATACAGGTCAGCACAGGCATGAAATTGAGTCCAAAGTCTGGCCTGTACCTGTGACTTTCAGACCCAACCCGACTGATACTGCCAAATTTGAAAACCAACCTGAACTGACATTATTTTTTTAAGCTATGCCTGTATGCTCACTTTAGTTAGTTTGATTGATGCTTGACCTGCCCATTTCACTCAGGCATGGAGGCACTTCTCACAGTTATTTGCAAAAGAGAGGGGGAGGGAGAGATTGTTTCTTCAAAATAAAATTAAATGTTAATTATAACAAAGCTGAACACACTCCCATCCTGAATCTGAATGTGAACAGAATGACCTATACCTGACCTGAAACCCAATACATTGCTGGGATCCACTGGGCTTGGGTTCGGTAGCAGACTTCAAAGTGGTGATGGAAAGGGAGAGTCATCATGTCACCCCTGTTGGGTTTTCTTCAAATGTGGCAGTCAAATGAATGGAAAAATAACTTAAAGTTCCACAACATGATGCATAATTAAACCTAACCACAAAGCTCCGGTGACATTGCTGTCACAGTCCACTTATTATTAACAAGGCTCTGGCTCTTTTGAATCTGTTATGCCATTGCTAAAGCTCATTCATAGTGTTAGAAAATATCTGATGTATGCATGTTGAAGCTGTTACTAAGTATAAATCAATTTGGATCAAATGTCTTCTGTTTTGTTTCCTATAGTCTGTTCTCCAGGTTACTTTGGCCATCGCTGCAGTCAGGCCTGCCCACAGTGTGTCCACAGCAATGGACCCTGTCACCATGTTACAGGACAGTGTGACTGTCTACCAGGGTTTAAGGGGGCGCTATGCAACGAGGGTGAGCATCACACTATATACTGTCAGTCACCTGACAAGACAGATTTCAAGATTTCTACTGCATTACAAAGAAATTAGAGTTTCATTTATATGGGTTTTGGATTTAATATTTTTGTATTAAAGCTGGTGACTGAAAATATTTTGTATTGATATTTAATATTTTTAAATCATGATTCTCATATTTTCAGTCTAATTGAAATGAAATTAATTGGTGCCTTCTTAACAGGAGGCACCCATGCTTGAAACCGAGAAAAATGAAATTCTTTTATTATTAGCAGTTCTTCAAGGCAAGTTGGCCCACTGCACATATTCAGTGGTTTACACAATGTGGGACACATTACTGCTTTTAAAAGAAGAATTCAAGTTCAAGTTTAAGTTCAGGTTTATTTAGAGCCCAAAATCACTGATTACAGTTTCAAAGGGCTTTACAGGCCCACAAGTTTACAAGAAACAAAATAGGGCAACACCCCCTGACTTAACCCTTATATAGTCCATGGGCCAGACCAGATTTCGGTACCACTCAAGGTGGCAAAGTCTAGTTAATTTTTTTTTAAAGGACACATGTCTGTAGTTGATGTTTTGGTATGATAGCAGCTGCTAAGTGGTAGCTTTTTCATAGTTTTCTGCTTTTGAAGTTAGTCACCCTATACCGCAAATTGGATTTTAGGTGCTGGTGCCTGTCCGAATTCAGACTCAATTTCAAGGGACTAATTATTATTTCATTATCATGTGTTAGGTATTGTTTTAATGGGTAGTGTCTAAGCTTTCATTTAAGTCCAGTTGTTGGTCTGTTTGATAAACAAAGAAGCTGTGAGACCTCTTCAACAACACATTTTTTCATTGTTTTCCCCTAAACCATAGTGTGGATTTGAGGACTGTGCCATCTAGGAACATCAAAGACACAAAATTCAAAAACCAGAATACTGCCATGACTCTAAGGATTCAGTAAATATATAATTTACCCATACTATCACATTAAGAGGGGTCATTTGTAGCCCTAAATGTAGACAGATGACTTTTCAAGTTTTGTATTATGACTTGGCCATATGGGCCACACCACATAGTGGTGTCACCTGAGTTAGCAGACTTCAGTAATCAAATTAATTACATGATATGCTGATTAATTAATCAAATTAATCCCAAATAATCACATATATCAATATTTGCTTGAAAATATCCCCAAATGAAGCTATTTCAACTCATAACACATTATATTATTGTGGTACATGAGTAAAGCATTTAATAGAACATTCAAAAGGTGTTATTATAAATTAGTAAATTGTTTCATCTTCAAATCTTCAGACATTTTTCCCTCCATCATGCTGCTGCCACACATGCACAACTAACTGCTTTCTGCGTTTTTTGCCCCTATTTTCGAATATAAGGCAGCACTGTCTCAAATGCTAATTGTTATGATTAGAGTTGTGGCTGGGGTCAGGGTTAAGAAGCTGCCTTACAGATGGTTTTCAGGGTAAAAAATGCAGATGAGCGCAAGTAACTCACTGACCGGTTGGAACTGTGCAACACATGGGGTCTGGGGTAATTAAATTATATGCCTTAATTTACGTTACTTTTATCATGTTATTTTAACAATTAATCAAAATTAATGTGTTCCTTTGACAGACATAATTATATTATAATACATTATACAGTATTTTATAGTGTAGTACAGTATAGTATTTTATGACCTGATTTGAAACTGCTGATTACTTTCATATTTCAGCATTTCAGCATGGATTTTGTCCCAAACAGCCTATTAAAAATTCTGTGGTTTAAAGACCCATTCTTGGCATTGATTAAACCCTTAAAAACTCATTTCTATTAAGCAAAATTACATATTAATAAATTTTTCTATGAAAAAAATCCTTTCATGCTTTAAAATGGCTTAGATGTAACTCTACATCTTTGCCTTCATTTAGTTTTCGCAGACCTATGAATATGTAAATAGTCCCCGCCTCTATTCAAATCTCCACCCCTCCACGTGCGCATACCTGCTCAACTTTGACTCTGCCCTCCCCCCATCAAACACACAAAGCTCCACTTGTTTTCTGTTTTGCTACTGTATGCCACACAATGGCAAGAGGTAATATAGGTGTAATTCAGCCATAAATGTTCGAACTGGAGGCCGATTCTGAAGAATAAGAAGTGCAGATTCTACGGGGTTGCCTACAAGTGAATGTATCAGAACTGTTATTTTTTATGTATCGCTCTCTAACGGAACCAGAAATCATATTGTGGGTGGGCCTACAGAAAATCAGGTGGGCCACTTCCGAGACCATTATTGTATAGTGTTATGAGCCAAAATCAAGCCATTGCAAGCATACTTGACTAAATTTGCCCATTTATTACAAGCCATAGTGTTATAGGCACAGGAGGTATTAAGAGAAATCAACGTATTTGAGCTGGATTTCTGCTGGAGAAACCCGATCACTGGGCTGTGTAACCCCATTCCCCGATTTGCTTTTTACAAGTGCACATGTGCAAAAGAACAGAGCGGATAATGAAATTGACCTGTAAATACAATAACACACACTGTAAAATGCACGAAGGAGTAAAAAACCTTCTGTTCTACATCCTCGTTGAAGAATGCTGAACAATTTTATGTCAACATTACTCCTCAATGAAAATGGGGGTTTCCCCGAGCTTAGCAAAGCTTGGTGAACTGGAGGCTGACTGACCTGTGTTCTGTGCCATGAGACAGGCACAGTGAGAAGCTGTAGCTCCACTGAAGCATGCAGTGACCGTGTGGAGGAGCTCACGGTGGGGGAGAACTGATTACTGAGAAGGGCATGGGGATTTTCAGTGATCAGCGTAAGGTAACATAACCCGGTTAAAAAACAGTTAAAAAACCTCATAGCTGAACTTGATGAAGACCTTCCTGGTGATCTGCTTTTCCACTGCATTGTATGATGGCTTTCAATAGGTAACATGCTTTTATGCTTCCATTTCTATGAACTTTTGAACCCAGTGAAGCTGTTTCTAGAAGAGAAACATAAGGACTATGCTGAGGTACATGATACCCAATGGATTACAGATTTGGGGTGCTGCATCATCTGAGCAAAGGGAAGTTAAAAATGCTGCCTGACCTGGTGCAAAGTATTTTCACGTTTGTCAGCAAACCCAAGCTCTTCCAGACCTATATTCAAAAGGGAGAGCTCATACATTTTCTCTCCTTGTTGAAGGCAAGTGGAGAAGCAGCTGAGGTCTCCAAAGGTAGCATGCTATGCAACACTTGTTGAAAATCTGCAGTGTTTTGAGGACAGATTGTGCAACAAAACATCCTGTAGGTGCTCAATTGGATTTAGGTAAGGGGAACGTGAGGGCCAGTCAGTGGCATCAAAGCAGTTCTTGGATGCCTTCGTCATCCAAGAACTGCCCACACACTCTGGCCACATGAGGCCAGGCATTGTCCTGCACCAGGAGGAACCCAAGGCCCACTGCACCAGTGTAACGTCTGACAATCACTCTCAGGATTTCATCCCGGTATCTAACAGCAGTCAGGGTAGGTCTGTACAACCCTCCAAGGATATGCCTCCATGGACCATCACTGACCCAGCACCAAACTGGTTATGCTGGATGATGTTACAGGCAGCATAATGTTCACATGGCGTCTTCAGACTCTTTCATGCCTGTCACATGTGCTCAGTGTGAACCTGCTCTCATCCGTGAAGAGAACGGGAGAACGGGGCATCAATGGCGGACCTGCCAATTCTGGTGGTCTCTGGCAAATGCCAATAGAGCTGCATGGTGCTGGGCTGTGAGCACAGGCCACCCTCATGGATTCTGTTTCTGACAGTTTGGTCAGAAACATGCACACCAGTAGTCAGCTGGAGGTCATTTTGTAGGGCTCTGGCAGTGCTCCCCCTGTTGCTCCTCGCACAAAGGAGCAGATACTGGTCCTGCTGCTGGGTTGATGCCCTTCTATGGCCCTGTCCCGCTCTCCTCGTGTAACGGCTGGTCTCCTGGTTTCTCCTCCATGCTCTTAAGACTGTGCTGGAAGACACAGCAAACCTTGCAACCGCACGTATGGATGTGCCATCCTGGAGAAGCTGGACTACCTGTGCAACCTGATTGGGCAGCAGGTACTGCCACAAGTAGTGACAAGGACACTAATAGAACACAAAACTAGAGAAGAATCAGTTAGGAAGGATAAGGAGAGAGCAATCGTCTGTGGCCACCACATGCAAAACCATTCCCTTTTGGGGGGTTGTCTTGCTGTTGCCTCTCCAGTGCACCTGTTGTCACTTTCATTTGCACCAAAGCAGGTGAAATTGATTCACAATCACTTGTGCTTCCCAAATGGACAGATTGATATCCCTGAAGTTTAACTGACTTGGTGTTATACTGTGATGATTAAGTGTTCCCTTATTTTTACTGAGCAGTATTATGTCATTATGGCCTACTTATAGGCCTAACGATTAGGCCTATAAGTCCCTGTTGCCGTTGTAGTTTGGGCATGCATGTGTTGTGCAGCTCTTTTCAATGGTATGTTTTTTTGGCTCTTTAATGCTGGACTGGTTAGATAATATACACAGAAATGCACACACATCCACACAACTGAGACCTAGGTGCTGGAAAGAATATCAAAATGTTAGATAAACCAGCTCTAATAACAGTTAATGTTACCTACCTTG